>JAEQBH010002810.1:0-267545 GCA_016808115.1 Tetrastigma voinierianum
AGTAAATGGTTTTGAATAAAATTAAAAGCATTTTGGCAATGACGAAATGGTTTTAAATTGTAAAACCATTTTCAAAACAGCGAAGCAAGCAAACAAGCAAGCAAAGAATGTTTGTGAAAAGCAGGCCTTCCTAGTTCCTAGCCAGAAAGCGGTCGGAGGTATTAAAGTACGTGCAGTGGTGTTAGGATCTCATACATGCATTGTAGTTTAATAAATTCGGCAAACTTAGGACATACATCATGCATTTAAAGGAGACCGTGGCACGTACGAGGGTATATAAGGTTATGAGCTCTAGCTTAAATTATGGTGATGGCGACCCGGGTCAATTCCACCATATTCAGGAGAAAGGTGATGCGGACCCAGGTCCTTCCACCGGCACGGTCGCCCAGGCTTCTGTGTTCACTAGGGTATAGTAAGCAAAAATAGGCCTCAAGTGGTTGATGTTTTATAAGCATAATATACAGTTTTGAAAAATCAACCATTGGTTCCCGATACATGAGCTTAGGAGAGTTTTAAGCAGCGGTTGAGTCGAGGCTCAGTTTAGATTTGAAAGCGATCGGTTAGGCCAAGCGTGGGTTTTTATTTTCAAAGCATGCGGTTGAGCGAGAGCTCCTGGATTTTATGAAAAAGTTTTGAAAGAAACTTTTAAGCAAAGGTTTGTGAAAGGTTTAAAAGGACTTTCAAACGAATAAAGCAAGCAAGAGAAATTGAAGTTTTATAAACTTCTAAGCAATGACAATAAGAGTTTTATACGCTTTAAAGAAGAAGCGACAAGCAAGCAAGAAAGGCAAAGTTTTTTATAAACTTTTAAAAACAGCGAGTATAAAAGCAAGCAAGAAAAGAAAAGTTTAGAAACTTTAAAGTAAAAGCGACGAGGAACACGGAAAATATCTTGTAAAAGAAAGTTTTACGATTTGAGATGTTTTTCGAGGAAAAACAAAACATTTTATAAAGCATACACTCTTGAGCTCGTTTAGCTCATTATTTTGTATTTTAAAACTATTTTCCAGGTACAAATCTGCAAGGCCATTTGGATCCATAATAAGGTTTGTCGACATTGTACAAGTCTTCATTAGTAAGAATATTATGTGAAAAATACTTTAGATATGTATAATGGGACATATGTATGTACATAGAGTAGTTTTGTGAGAATGTGTTGGTATCGGTTGCCATATGTTTGGATATAGTGTAAATTGGATGTATCACGAATTTGGAATTAGACTATGTGCGTAGTCATGTTTGCTTAGAAGTTTTCATTAGATTTACCAAATCCTAAGTTGAAAATAAAAGAAAAATTTTTATAGGAGGTTTCGGCCGTGTCTGGCCTTCACGGGGGTTTCTGGTCGTGGGAGGTGCGGCTAGGGATTTCTATCGGTGGCGGCACATCGCCGATAGAAGGGTGGGGTGTGTCAAGGTGGTATCAGAGCAGGTTGTATATAATAACCTAGGACATGAGGAAGATGATCTGCCTTGAGGTGGTATCGAGCATAAGTATTGGCAACCATGCATGTGTTTAAGTTTAAAGTACATATGAAATTGATTCAAGTATTAAATAGTTGATATTTTTGGAAATTACGACACTATGTCGGGTGCAGAGACATAGAATTAGATCTGGGAGTTATTCCAGCGGTTTCCGAGCGTCCTGCAGTACCTGTGAGAGATGAGCACGTAGTTGGTTCCACTCACAGCCTCTATGAATCGACCTCTGACGAGGGTCGAATTTGGACCATCGGGCCACCAGGAGAGCTCAAGTGCAGGCTTATTCTGGCGAACAAGTGGCCTGGTGCACGGGGATAGTAGTCATAGAGACCAGTCGCGGTCGCGACCTCCGCTGACCTAGAGAGGTTGGAAGAGACACAGGAGGAGTCAATAGAGAGAGAGTACAAAGGCTGGGCACCAAGCCATATGGCGGAGTGGTGATCCAGTAACTGGTGTAGCTAGACCAAGTAAATAAGGTTCTGAGTTATGGGCTACGGATGAGTAAAGAGTCTTGTTTTCGGTTTATGATGGAAGACGGGGCTAAGGGTGGTGGGATCTTTGTAGGGGAAGCATCTGATGGCATATCATGGGACGATTTCGACAAGAATTCAGCGGCCAGTTAACGTCCTCGAGTCATAAGGATTTAAAATTGAGAGTTAGCACCAAATTAGAGCAAAGAACATGTCGGTGTCGAGAATATGAAGAAGTTCTTGGGAGATTAGTTAGATTGGTTCCCTATATTCGAGCGGATGAAGTCCTAAAGTGCAAAAGGTTTTTATCGAGGGACTACGGCCACGGATCGAGTGCATTTATCGGTGGTTCCCTCATAATGGGTTGGGGACTTAGTTGGGGCCGCTGAGAGTTGAGCAAAGTACCACGGCCCATTGTCGAGTAGAGCGGGAAAGTAAGAGTAAAAAGAGTGCACAGCCCAGCGTCAATAGCTCGAGGGCGATCTGTGAGAAAGAAAAGCAAGAGCTGGGAGGTTATAGAGGCCGAGGTGCGGGTGGGGAGCTGTATCTACAGTCGAGGATCGTGGGGCCCCCGGTTGCTGCGGTGGCACCGGGTATTCTCCCGGTATGTCATGTGTTAGAGGCGACATCATGGGGAGTGTAAGAGATTCGATGCGGTGTTTCCACGTGGCGAGGAGGAAAGGCCATTTCATTAGGGAGTGTCTGGTGAGTTGGTGCGAGAAGCATCGGTAGCCGGTCTAGCTACCCGGTGCCGAGATGAGCGCCTGAGTCGTCGGGGAGAGGTTTCCCAAGCGGAGGGCGGCCACCGGCCATAGGTAGGGTGAGCCGTGGTGAAGGTAGGCGGTGCGAGGATCTGACGGCCTCGCACTCGGGCCCGGAGTATATGTAGGTGACTCGGCAAGATGCGAGATGCGGCTGGGATGTGGTCGAGTATTATTCTATCATGATCATGATGCATATACATTTAGTGGACCAGGGAGGCTAAGCATTCATTTGCATCAGCATTTCTTAGATCGCTTCAGGATAGAGACCCGACCATTAGAGAATTCGTATGAGTTCCCTTCGGTGGAGATCCGTTATTCTGACGGAGTAGTCGGAGATAGTAGAGTTCTGATTGGGGGCGGGAGTTCCCAAGCGGATCTTGTAGCTTTAATGAGGGACCCCGATGTGGTTCCTCGAGGCATGGATTAGGTGTCTCGCCATAGAGCCACATTAGGTGTTATAAAAGGAAGTAAAGTTGAGATAGGCGGGGAAATTTGAGGTAAAGTTGAGAATAAGTAGAAATTATCTTCTGTATGATCTCCATCGCGGCCCGGCCTGAGAAAATCTTTGCGTAAGGATGTCGGGGGTTATCTAACTTATGTGGTGGAACGGGGAAGGAGGGACTATATTGGATGAGATTCAGTTGTTAGAGAGTTCCCAGAGATGTGTTCCCGGATGATATCGCGGGATTACCTCCAGAGAGAGAAGTAGAGTTCACCATTGATTTGATTCCAGGGACTGAGCCCATTTCCATTCCTCCTTATAGGATGGCTCCTGTAGAGTTGAGAGAGCTTAAGGCTCAGTTAGAAGAATTATTAAGTAAGGGATTCATCCGACCGAGCATATCCCCATGGGGAGCTCCAGTTCTCTTCGTGAAAAAGAAAGATGGGAGTTTGCGGTTGTGTATGTATGGATTCTGAGCGGTGAAACGAGTTACCATCCATAATCGGTATCCACTCCTAGAATCGATGAGATATTTGATCAACTCCAAGGATCACCAGTATACTCCAAGATAGACTTGAGGTCGGGGTATCATCGGTTGAAGTGCGGGAGATTGATGTACCTAAGGCGCATTCGGGACATGCTACGGGCATTGGGTTTTGGTAATGCCATTTGGTTCGATAATGCTCGGCGTTTATGGATTTGATGAACCCAGTATTCGGCCGTATTTGGATAGGTTCGTCATAGTTTTTTTTATTGATATCCTAGTGTATTGGTAGTTCGGAGGAACATTAGGAGCACGGGGATTGTGGTGCGGACCACAAGGAGCGACAGGTTGTATGCCAAGTTGAAGCGAAGTGTCGAGTTTGGCTTGATAAGGTGGCATTCCTAGGTCATGTGATCTCGGTGGGGGGGTAGTGTGGATCCCGGAAAATAAAAATTTGTGGTAAATTGAAACCGCCAAAGAATGATAATGGAATTGAGAAGCTTCCTTGGTTTAAGCGGGATGTTACGGGAAGTTTGTTGAGGGTTCTCGAGGTCAGCCCAGCATTCAGTGACAGGAAAGATGTAAGTATGATTGAATTGGTTCTTGCCGGCGGAGTTCGAGAGTTGAAGGGTAGATTGACTTCAGCTCAGGTTCTTTGCCCAATGGGAGATGGGTTTGTAGTTTACGGTGATGCTTAGGCAAGGCCTTGGTTGTGTTTTGATGCGAGAATGATAGAGTGATTGCATATGCCTCTAGGCAGTTGAAGAAGCATAGGGAGAATTACCACACATGACTTAGAGCTGCGCGGTCGTGTTTGCTGCGAAGATATGGAGGTATTACTTATATGGTGTTCCCTTGCGGGATCTTCTGAGATCATAAGAGTCTTCCAATATATTTTCACCAAAGAAAGAGAGTTAAACTGAGGCAAAGAAGATGGCAGGTTGATTAAGGATATTTGTACTATCGAGTACCATCTAGGAAAAGCTAATGTCGTGGGGATGCCTTGGTGAGCGACCCGGAGAGTTCTTTGTCTCATATGGGGATCCAGGTTATCTTCCACTATTGGTGGATCCTAAGAGCTTGGGGTGATATTGGAGGCGGATTCAGGAGCCTTGTTGGCCACGTTTCATGTTAGACCACTCCTAGTGGATCAGATTACAACGGGGTAGTCGCATGAAGTCTAGTAGTTAAGCAAGGAAGAGAAGAAAAGGAAAGAAGCGAGTTCAGTTAGAGATGATGGCATGATAGTGAAAGGGCTGAGAATGTGTGTGCAGTATAGCGGGCGAAGAGAGACATTATGGAAGAAGCACATTCATCTGTGTATGCTATGCATCTAGGTAGTACCAAAATGTACAGGACTTTGAAAGAACATTACTGGTGGAATGGGATGAAGAAAGAGATAGCGAGTTTCGTTTCTAGGTGCCAGCTTTGTCGTGGTGAAGGCGAGGCATCGAGAGGTCCGTGGGAAGATACGAGTTACTCCACAATTCCAGTGTGGAAATGGGAGAAGATTACTATGGAGTTTGTGATAGGTCTTCCACGGACTCAAAGGCAGCATGATGCTATATGGGTGATAGTTGATCGATTGACGAAATCTGCCCATTTTCTACCAATTAATGTTGAGGATTCATTGGAAAAGTTGGCCAAGTTATATGTGGATGAGATAGTGAGACTTCATGGGGTTCCAGTTTCGATAGTTTGGTCGGGGCCAGGTTCACATCTAGGTTTTGGCTTTGGTTGCTAACGGCGTTAGGTACTCGCCTACACTTGGCCTGACATTTCATCCTCGGGACGGATGGTCGGTCGGAGAGGACTATTCGACGTTGGAGGATATGTGAGCTTGTGTGATAGAATTCAAGGAAGTTGGGATACTCACTTGGCACTAATGGGTTGCCTTTAACAATATCAAGCGGTATAGATATGGCTCCATTTGAGCGTTGTATGGCGGAATGTAGGACTCCAATGTGTTTAGGATGAGGTTGGTGAAAAGACTAGTAGGTCCCTGAGCAAATGCAGGATCACTTCAGAAGCGAGTGAAAGTTGTTCGTGATAACTTGAAGATAGCAAGATAGACGAGAAAGTTATGCGGGACAACTGATCGGTAAGACTTGGAGTTTGAGATAGGTGACAGTCTTTTTAAAGATTTCACCTTGGAAAGGTGTGTTGAGATTTGGGAAGCGAGGCAAGCTTAGTCAGGGTATATTGGACCCTATGAGATTGTGAGGCAAGGTGGGACCAGTAACGATTGAAGTTACCCCGGAGTTATCTGATACATTCCATGTATGATGTTGAGAAATATATCGAATCCTTCAAATGTATTGAGAGCGGCCGGTCACGAGTTAAAAGAAAATTTGACTTATGAGGAGATCTGGGTGCGGATTGTAGATCGCGAGAACAGGTGTTAAAAAGCAAAAGTGATTCCATTAGTTAAAGTCTTATGGAAGAATCATGAGAGGCGCTACTTAGGACGGAGGCTCGAGATGCAGCCGTCGGTACCCTCATTTATTTCCGGATGAGGTATTTTCGTTTCCTTTCTTTTGGAGTTTAGTTTATTCATTTGAGACCAGAAATGTTCCTAAGGAGGAGGATTTTGTAACACCTGAGTCAGAGAGAGTGTCTGAATTACATGATATTGTAGGGTGTATAAGGTACCAGTATTCACATTGTAGTATTTTGGAGATGAAATTAGAAATTATAAGAATTTTGGAACCAGATTTGGTACTTAAAACAAAGTCTGATTGTCATTTAGCAAAAAGGATATGTAAGGCTAAGTTAGAGATGGGCCATAGTAGGAATTTCAAAAGTTGGATTTGCAATATTTAAATGCTTGAGGACAAATTTGCAATTAAGGAAAGTGGAGGGGGTGAAAGTATAATTAATGGAAGTTTAAATAGTAAAATAATAATAATGAATTGCCATAATTTTTCAGGGAAGTATCGAAAATTCTCCAGATCTCGGATACAATGAAGCTTGGTTGCGCCGTTAAGTTCGTCTGTGAAATCTAGTGACCTAGAAAGTTTCGTTGAATTCGAGACCGTTCGAATATTTCACAATTTCTAGAGCGACGGATAAAGTGAAACTGGCAATTTTGAAAAATTAGAAAAATGAATATGTAAATATTCAATTAGGATAAATAAAGTGAAAGCAAGGGACAAAATAAATTGTTTCGAGGTTGAAAGCAGACAGAGAGAAAGAAAGAAAAAGGGGACATGTGGGTCTACTTAAAAAAAAAAAAAAAAAAAAAAAGTTAAAATCAAAAGGGAAGAAGGAGACGGCCGGTCTGCGTGGACGTGAGATGCGAGAGAGAGCGGTGGCGATTTTTTTTAGTTTTATTTTCTTTTATCTTCTTTCTACGGTTCTGAAAATTTGTGAAGTCAGTTTACGTCGGGATAAACCACGAAAAAGTGCTCTGTGACCGAGGGAGCTGCGGCGTGGGTGCAAAAACACGGGTTTCACCCAGAAATTCGGGTAAATATGCGAAAAACCCAAATTTTAGTTTTTCTCGGATCTACGCCATTTAGTGGTCCGCACACCGGACCGATGGGTAAAGTTACTCTGTGACGAGGCTGCAGCGTGGACGCAAAATCTTGACTTTTCGTCAAACTCGAAGAGTGAGAATTTTCCTACTTGTATTATTTAGAGCTAAGGATATATAATGGCTTGGAATATTCTTAGGAGCCATAAATTCGATCCCAAATTTTTAGGCCCGAGTTTACAAGATTTTAGAAATTACCGGAAATTTGGGACTATTTTTCGGACCAGTCGGGTTGAATTTAGGCCCATTTCGGAATGATTTAGTTAAAATTTGAGTTTTATTCGACAGTCAGGACATAATTACCATAAATGTTTTGGTGTTTTTAGACTATATGGAAAGTGCTGAGTCTTAGAATCTAGCCATATGCTGTGAATGGCATTTGGGGCCCATATTTTAAAGAAATTTTAATTGTAACATGATGTACAAATTGCTTGGTTGTCTTGTGTGATCTAATACATCAGTGTGTAGGCTAAAAGCAAAGGCGGGAAAGTTGTGGAATGTGCTCAAGTTTATGAGCAAAGGAGTGAGTGTTCTAAACTCATTTCCAAATACTAGTGTATTATTATTATTATTATAAGTATTGTTTTACCTTTGGTATTTCATGGTTTTGAGTTCAAACCATCTTCCAAACAAAAGCAAGTAAGTAAATGGTTTGAATAATTAAACCATTTTCAAACAGAAAGCAAGTAAATGGTTTGAGTTAAACCATTTTTGAAAAATAAGTAAATGATTTCTAAATTTGTAAACCATCTTTGAAACAAGTAGTAAGTAAATGGTTTGAATAATTAAACCATTTTCAAGCAAGCAAGCAAATGGTTTTAAATTAGCAAACCGTTTTGAAAACGGCAATGACAAGCAAGCGCGAAAGAATGTTTGAAAAACAGGCTTCCCTAGTTCTAAAAGCGAAAAACCGGTCGGAAGGTATTAAAATGCGTGCAGTGGTGTTAGGATCTCATGCATGCATTTGTAGTTTTGTGCGAATTAGAAGCAAACTTAGGACATACATCATGCATTTAAAAGGAAGACATTAGCGCGTCTGTGAGGAGTATATAAGGTTATGAGCTCTAACTAAATTATGGTGATGGCGACCCGGGTAATTCCACCATATTCACCGGAAAAAGGTGATGCGGACCCAGGTCCTTCCACCGGCACGGTCGCCCAGGCTTTCGTGTTCACTAGGGTACAGTAAGCAAAAATAGGCCTCCAGTGGTTGATGTTTTATAAGCATATTATACGGTTTAAATGACCATTGGTTCCGTCGCGAGGGCTTAGGAGAGTTTTTAAGCAAGCGGTTGAGTCAGGGCTCCGTTTAGATTTCAAAGCATTCGGTTGAGCGAGCTCGATGGGTTTTTTATTTTCAAAGCATGCGGTTGAGCGAGGCTCTAGTTTTATGAAAAAGTTTTGAGAAACTTTTAAAGCAAGGTTTGTGAAGGTTTAAAGGACTTTTCAAAGCAAGATAAACGACAAAGAGAATTATGAGAAGTTTATAAACTACAAACTAGCCAAACAATAAGAGTTTTATAAATTTTAAAGAAGAAGCGAACAAATGACAAGAAAGTATTAAAGTTTTATAAACTTTTTTAAAAGCAAGCAGTATAAAAATGACGAAAAGAAAAGTTTTAGAAACTTTTAAAATGTGAAGCAAGGCTTACGGAAAATATCTTGTAAAGAAAGTTTCTGATTTTGAGATGTTTTCGAGAAAAAGCAAAACATTTATAAATGGCATCACCTCTTGACTCGTTTAGCTCATTATTTTCATTTTAAAAACTATTTTCCACGGTACAATGCATGAGAGTATTTGGATCATAATAAGGTTTGTCGACATTGTCTGAAGTCTTTATTAGTAAGAATATTATGTAGAAAAATACTTTGAATATGTATAATGGAACATATGTATGTACATAGAGTAGTTTTGTGAGAATGTGTTGGTATCTTTAGTTGCCATATGTTGGATATAGTGTAAATTGGATGTATCTGAATTTGGAATTAGATATAATGCGTAGTCATCGCTGTAGAAGTTTTTCATTAAGATTTTACCAAATCCTAAGTTAGAAAATAAAGAAAATTTTTTATAGGAGGTTTTCGACCAAGTAATACGGCCGCTTCACTGAGGAGTTTCCTAGTCGTTAGAATGCTTGACTGGGGATTTTATGGAGTGTAGAGGCATCAGCGTCAGAAGGGGTGGGGTGTGTCGTGGTTCTATATTGGTGTGGTTAATGAATGAGATTGTTAATGTATAAAAGTTTTGATAGCAAAACTAAATGAGCTCATAAAAGTATAATTCAAGTTTATAAAGTTACATATATAGCCCAAGTGGGAGATTGTTGGAGTAAAATCGAATATATGGGCTGATATATTAAATAAATGTGAATTATAGGCTATCAAATAAAGTTAGGCTAATTAAAGTGATTAATTTAAGTTTTGGGGCCTAATTAATATATTATAAAGTGTAGACCAATGTGTAGAGCAAAGCATAATTTCTATTTTTATGATGGGTTAAAATAGAAATTCACGAACAATCGTATTTGTTCATATCTGAACACAATTGGTTATAAATGGGGTCATCCTCCCCCGGATCATAAGGTTTTTCTTTCTTCGATTCCCATTGTGGAAATATTAGACAAACTAGTGTAGATTTGGAAGATCATAGAAGCCTCAGTTGATTTAGATGGAAGATCATAAAACCTCGAACTCGAGATTCAGATTTGAAAGATCATAAAGTTTGGACTCATATTCAAATATCTCGATATTTTGTATTATGGATTCAGTGCTTCTAGCAAATCTGTATTTTTTATTCTTGATGATTCGATTTGGATATTCTGTTTGTGTGATGGTTTTCACATATATTTTTTTTTAAATCTCTCATTTAGAGTAGAACTTGTTACCTTCAAACCTTAGCGTACAATCGAAACACACTTGACCATGATCTTGGTCGCGAATGTCCGAATCCCTTGGAAATATGTGAAAGCAATGGCACTAAAGTCACGGAAAGTTGTTCTTAACCTTAAGATTTCAAGTACTATGAAGCAATTAGATCATTGGAAACCAGTAGATTAAGTTAAAGTAAGGGGAAATAAATAATAGAATTCAAGATCGGACACAGGAATTCCCTTATGTATTCATGGCCTTTTTCGGTGTAGGTCCATTTCATTGGTGAGTGACTAGAAGTGCTTGTAGGGCAAGCAGTCCTCTTTGCAAGCCTACTGACAATTAACAATTTACGAATCGATTAGGTAGTAAATGTGCAAAAACATAGCTTCAAACCAATTTCATTCTCAAACTTTTTTAGAAAAAATGAATTGAGATTTTCTAATTCTCTATTTGTTTGGGAGATTGTGGGTGAACTTGTCTTCGACCTGCATCTTTATTCCATCTACTCCAGCCCATATATAATGCGGAATCCTAGCAAGGTGCTTCTTAAAATAATCCCCATTTGGATTTTCAACCAACAAGCAAGCATACACAATGGTACTTTCGATGTAATTGGGTAATATTAGTACCCCCGAAAGACATATTGTCTTAATAGACATAATCCAATGCGAGAAAAATACTTCTCCGCACATCAGTAGTAATATATCTGTTTTCATCTTCTTAATGAATGTGTTTCATGGTTACTTCAGGGCCTTTGTCTCGATTTGTTGAAGGGCAGCCAGTAGAAGAACATTTGTATGTCGCAAGTATCCCGCGTCGGATCTTGTATTAGGGGATGTGGATAGTGAGATCCTCTCTGTAGTAAACAATTTGGAATGTGTATCATTCATCTCTTGTAGCATATTAAGCTAGGAAAGAAAAAAAAAAAAATTCCTTAGGGAAATCGTTACCTTTGCTGAAGATGTCGTACTAACGAATGATTTCATTATAAGGTTGAAAGAAGAGTTCTTCTCAGTTCTAGAACAAGAGGTGTGATTGGACCGACAAATGCGTACACCATATTAGTATGACATGGACATGAAGCCATGCGACAATTCTGAAAGCATATTTTACGCATTTAAGGACTCAGTATTAATAAAGTAGACCCAAGAACAAAGCCTATGACCAATAAACACTTAAATAAATGTTAAATTCCAAGTACTCAAATTAGACGGGTTATCGAGACACATGTTTGGTTATAGTTTTTCGTTTGTGAAAATAGGAGAGCAGAAGAACAGTAGGGTGCTAATGATCTGGTCGAGTTCGAGTTCAGCTGCGAGCTCGAGTCGAGTCGTTAACATTGGTCGAGCTCGAGCTTACTCGGCCAGAGGCTCGAGTCGAGTCAGAACAACATTTCAGAGTCGACTTACTCGGTCGAGGTTTAATAGGATTTTGATCGAGTCGAGTCGTCTTTCGCAAGTTGTCTCGTTTCATTAACACTTTTAATTATTATATATCGACTTTAGGAGAATCGATTGCATGGAATATATATATATATATATATATATATATATATATATATATATATATATATATATATATATATATATATATATATATATATATTTATCACGTTTATAATACTAACTTATTAATGTAATTTATAGAATAATATCTATTCTCTTACATCTTTTCTTTAAGAAAATTAATTATTTTAAAATAAATATATTTATAATTAAATAAATAATAAAAATGTATGATTGTTTAAGAATAAAAAAATAGAGATATGTATTTATGTCATCTCTAGAATTAGAGATATAAAATTAAAAAAACTTTTAAAATTTTATATAAAAAATATTCGAGTTTCTCACGGGCTTTCGAGTCGAGTTACGAGGTTGCTCTGACTTGACTAGTTAACATTTTTCGGTCGGCTGCGGAGTCGAGAGGTTTTGGCTAAGTCGAGTCCAGTGGCTCGCGAGTTAATCATCATTAGCACCTAGACAGAAGTACATGTTTGGTTCCTTTTTTTAAAAAAAAGGAGCGAAGAACTATAAACACTAATTTAGGATAATATAAACAATTTTTAGAGAACACCAAAATGATGTTTTTATGTTTCAAAAAGCAATTTCAGAATAATTTTCAAAAACAGAAACCAAATAGGCCCTAAAATTGAGAACTTGAGTAGATGTACGTAGTATTATTAACCTGGATGGATGGGAAGAAAAGAAGGGAAGAGCCAAAACTCTGGGGGCATTGGATTGCTTCTTGACCAATCAAACAAGCCAAAAATCTACATGGAAGAACCCTGATATAATATAGATTTAGTCCATTATATATATATATATATATATATATATATATATATATATATATATATATATATATATATATATATACCATATATATATATATATAGAAAAATATGATTATACTTAAAATGGTCCTACTAAAAGCAAGTCTTTCCCCGAAGGAATGGATGTCTCCACCTCGGTGAATCCATTTCGCCCTCTTGCTGGCGTTGTCTCTACCACCATCAGGCCCCTTCTCGAAATCGCATGCAAATGTAATTGAGTTGTAGAAATCATGGTGCTATGTTTGTTCCTCGTGTAAATCCCATACCGTCTTCATTAACGATGTACACAAACCATTTCGATTCAAAGCTCCCGAAGCCCATTTAAAAGGGTCAATTAGGATTGTTACTAGGCTGCAATTTAAACGAGGAAAGTACTAAGAAAGAAAATAGAGAAAAATGGGAAAGGGAAAATAATAAATATGTTTAAACAGCCAAATTAATTATATATGTTTGGCTCCATATACATTTTTATTTGTCTCTTTCTGTTATACAAAGACTAACAAATTTATAAACGTATAACATTTTAAGGAATTTTAATTATATTTGATTTTCTATTATATATTTTCCATAGTGAAATCAAACATGAAAAAAATATATTTTATTATTACTTTTTTCTCTAGTACATTCGGCGTGCGAGAACACAGGAGTTCAAAATTTATATTTTGATGACGGTATAGGTAGCGAAGAACTCTCGATATCTGCGGGGGAATCTGATTAATCAGATGCCTGTGATGTACGGACACATGACTGCATTTTCCATAAATTATACCATTGAGACAGCGGTTAAAATGAGTACATGTAAATGATTTTAGGGAAGAATATGTTGAGTAAACTCACAGGTGGGAAGGAAATACAATGGGCAGCAATTTCGAGCGAGACGATGGCCATCAACGGCTGAAATTGAAAAGTAATACCTTCTCATTTGCTATCTTGGCTGTCTCATATATAATTTCTTCACCATCCCGACCTTCACTTGTGGGAATGGTTTGTTTGAAATTCTTCTCCCTCTCAGGCATAAGTTATTTTTACATTTTGAATTTTTTTAAATTATATTATTCTTAGGTTTTATATCGGATTTAATGAATAACAAGTTTACAAGAAAATAGGTAATTAAATTAACTCTAATGGTAAACAACATCACAGGTTCCAAACTAGAAGAGTGCTAGGGTAAGGCGTGTAATAATAGTTAACTACATAATAGTTATTACGGGTCTAAATCTTATAGGCTATGTTTGGTTCCTAGAAAATGCTAGGAAAAGAAAATTAAAAGGAAAAATAAAAGGAAAGAAAAGGTAAGAAAGTAATATACAAATTTTCTTTTGTTTTGGTTAAATTTTAAAGGAAAAAGGAATCTATTTTATATTTTTTCATTTTCATAATTTTAATAATTTTTCTCTTATTTCATATTTTATAAGAATATAAAAATATGACATTTAAAAAAAGAATATAAAAAAAAGCAAAAAATGTATATATGATTGGGAATCCAAACATGACATAGATATAGACAAATAGTGCATAGTAGTGAAAATATTACAATATTTTCTTCCAACATTAATTTTTCTTTGCATTTCTTTCCTTTATATTTTCATGTCATCCCAAACCTAAATAATTTTCCATAGTTTTTCTTTTGGTAGCATTTTCTAGGAATCCAAATATAACCATAAGCAAATCACATTGGAACCCAGAAAGTACTGAAAGAAAAATGTAAAGAAATAAAATTTAGAAAAATAAAATAAGATAAAACCAAATAAATTATAAATCTTCTGAAATTAGTTATTTGTGAACTTAGTTTTACAATAGGTCCCAACCTTGTTGGTCTTCATAAGTGTCTTTTGAGTCTAGGTCATATCTTGTTTGATAGAAAATCAAGTGTTGGGTTCTTGTTCCATATAAGAAAATGTTGATTTATGGCACGAATTTGTTTTTAGGCTTATATGTCGGCAGAGCTATGATGCGATTTTTGTGAAAAGAAAAAGTTGAGAAAAAAAATCAAGGATCTATTGTAGTAACATACTAGGGTTCATTCCCTATTCCGTTGTACTTTGTAATCTCTCTTAAATTGATAGCGAAACTTTCTCTCCTACCCGTGGTTTTTTCCCAAAAGGGTTTCCACATAAATCTTGTGTTTTTCTTTTATTTGGTATTTCTTTATCGTGTCAATGATCCTGACAGAAAAGCTACGTAAAACAATTGAAATGCGTACTTAAGGGAAGACATGTATATACATGTTCATTTCTGAAAATGGACAAAGAGTTAGGATTAGATGCGTCGAACTACACTTCTTCAAACGAAAGGAGGTTCTTTGTTGCACTGTCGGATGTCGGTTCCAGAGAGAGAAATTTCTCGGGCTGCGACCTGTTGCACTTCTCGGGTTGTAATCGGGATCAAACTCCCATACATCAGATGAAGTTGTTGGTCTTTGAAGATAAAGGGATCATTATTATCTCCATCTATGACCTTGAAGCTTCCACACATTTTCTAGCTAACCGAAGCAGAGGTGGCTCTCTATAGAGTAAGACCAGGGATGAGAGATACTTTTACGGAAGTTAGTGTAAATTGAGCACATAGATTACATTGGCCACCATCTAAGTGTTTTCATTTTTATTTTTTATTTTTATTATTATTTTTAATATCCTATGCATTTTATATATTTACATCCATTTTCTCAAAACTTAAACATTTAGTGGGGTTTCGAAGCATGTATATAAGTGTTAAAGAAACAACTTCACTCAACCATAATTAATTGCTTTTCTTTTCCAAGTGTTGTTGTATTTTTTCAATGAATAAAAAAATCACAAAATATATGAGGCGTTTTCTATTCAATTAATAATATTTTGTTGATATGATTGAAGAGAAAATGAACATGTTATAAAATAGGTTCACTTTAGTTATATTAATTGATATCAATAAGTCACTTTCAATTGAATACAGAATTAAATAACAATAAAAACAAATTTGCCTCAGTATCATCATATTTAAGTAAAATTTGTATATTTACTTGAACATATGTGAATTAAATATGAAAGTATAAGGATTTAGTAAAATCATTTTAGACCACTTTTGACTTATAAATATTGAGCTTCATAACTTCGCTAAAGTCTTACTATTGCTCTTATTTGATTTGAAGTTATATATATTACATATTACGAGCTATAAGAAATAATTTATTTTTGTACAATTTATGATGAAAATAATATTAATTTTTTACTCTTCTTACATTTATATTCATGCAAAATATATTAAATAAATTTCTAAATTCAATCATGAATTTTGTAAACATAAACTTATGTAATAAGTTCAATGAATTCCAAAAATTAATATGTTTGTGATGAAAATTAATGTACTTTGAATATAGATAAAGGAATGTTACATCGGTTAGGTGTATAGCATTTAAATTGAATTGAATAATGCATGATGTGTTGAAACCTTAGAAATTTATTTTTAAAATACATAAAAAAAAATGATACATCAATCAAGTACATATCATTAAAATTGTATAGACTAGCATGTGACATGTTGATATATTAGTACATGTAGTTTGTTTAAGCCACGTTTGCCAGATTCATTACCTAACACGTGATCAGATTAAGTCCTGTCAGTATCATGATCAATCATCCATTCAAGTTAGATGGTGGTGGTGTGGGTACTATGGGCTTTGGCCTATACCCTCACACTTAGCAGGCCTGGATATTTGAAGCCCCATAGTATAATAGCCGATCTACGGACCAGTTACTTTCATTTACGCGGGCGAGCATACTTCCTTGGCGGGCGTGAGATATAATGTGCAGAGTACATGATCTCTAGTAATGACTACCATCTTAAGTAGGTGGTGTAGGCCTCGGTTGAGCAGTATACACCCATGGAGTCACACGTAACCACCACGAGTGGTCAAACCGTCTTGGGGCAGGAGATGCGGGCTACTTGGCTATCTAAAGGGAAGAGCAGGTCATATGCCTTATTATCGCCACCTTCTCTGTCGTTTAGGAAGGAAATCACTACTTTCCATGATAGGATCATCTTCCTCCTTAATAAAAGGAGGGACCATAGCGAAAAAGGTAAGACATTCTCGACTGAAAAAGATGGATTCCTTCACTCTGCAGATTCCATGATTTGACTTAGGCATCGGAGAGGCGGCAGGCGCACCACCATCGTTTTCTTGTTTGTTTTGCAAGTACTTGCTATCAAGTTGATGCTCCGACGATCCAATGACCTAGAAAATTAAGGAGACTACAGATGGACGATTGGATTCCATTTATTCTTAATAGAAAAATAAGAGAAAAATAAATAAAAGTTCTTTTTTATGTTAAGCGTCGATAAGTTACCTTAAAACCAATATAATTTTTCTAAAAGAATTTGCAAAAAGCGGTAATTTGTAAATTTGTAGTACAGGTTGAAAACCTTAAATTTTTTAGATCTCGAATGATGAAACAGACTTCACCATTGGAATCGTCTTGCGAAATCTTGCTACCTAGTCGAATTTCGTTGGATTTAGAGACCGTAGGAATTTCACGTTTTTCGAGGCATCAGGTGTCGAGTGACACATGGCAAGCCATGTGTCAACATGCTGGGGGTTTGAAATGTTATAAATGGGGGGTTCGCAACAAGTGGAGAGGAAGCGGTCGGAGAAAAGAAAGGAAAGAGAAAAATGAATGGGAGAGAAAGGAAGGAAAGAGAAGAAAGGAAAGATAAAAAGGAAAGGGAGAGAAAGGAAGGAGAGATAAGAAAGAAAGAAAGAGAGAGGGAAGGAGAGGGAAGGAGACGAAAGGGAGAGAGAAAGAGGGAGAAAAGGAAGTCGGCGTTCCGACGATCGGAACTCGTTGGACCAAGGAGTAAAGTATAGAGATTTGACAAGGGGCTACGCTTCAAGAGATAGGGATTCTTCCTACTTTGGTTTACTTATAGCCTTTGGGCTATTGTTTTTGGGTTGATTTTGGAACCGTGTCATGCCATGTTAATGGCATGGGATAAGGACTGTGGCCGTTTAACGGCTGCTATCGGAGCGAATTTGGGTTGAAAATTGCATTTACGTGAGTTGCCAAAATGCTCCTACAACCCTTGGGAACGCTATTTGCGTGGTGTGTGATAGTGTGGCTCACGGAGTGTACTCTGACCCGGACGACCTTATCTTTCATTAAGAGCTCGATTCGCATGTTTTTGGACTCTATGACTCTTTGAGTCCTAGAATCTAGCCATATTCTAGTGATAGGCATTTGATTTATCACATCATTGCCAAACTTTTTATCATAACACAGTGTATTAATTGCATGGCATGACAACATGCTTGTTTGATGAAATGTTGATATGAGTGATATATTGACATAGGAACAATGGTGTGTAGGGAAATTATATGCATGTTTGATATAATTGCCTAGGATGCATTGGTGATATGCATGTTTGATAAAATTGTCCATATAGCATTCATCATATATGTGACATGGTACAAATAGGCAATAGCATATTGCATTGCATATGCACGGGGACATCGCATTAAATGGGTGTGAGTGCATGGTTAATGAATCGACACTGCATTTGGTATTTGATTGGGTGGGCTCAGTTAAATGGGACAATGTTCAATAGAGTTAAACGGTTTATACATGATAAAGAAAATATGTGTCGGGTATCAAAAAGAAGGGATAGATCCCCCCTTGGGTGAAAAACCCACCAAATATGATCAGACATTGTCCCCAGCGGTGAAAGGCTATAAAAGTGTGCGGATTTGCAGACTCACGATTGAGAGACACCAAAAATCCACTACCCTGGCGCATGGATTTGAATATAAAATGATCATTGTGATGTATCATCCGAAAAGCTTTTGGGTTTATAAACAAATGATCATTCAGATATATCAAATGATTCATATAATAAAATGTGTGAGTCGATGTGTGATCTTTCGGAACATGAGTGCAATAAATCTAATCTCAATTCATAACATTCATGCAAGTGCTCTCTCAATGAATAATAAATGTAACATTGTGTGATTGCAGCCGGGTGCCTTGTAAGTTATCATATTGGGCATTGTTGTGACGCCGTCAAGGGATTCTGTTAATGACCTTGACCACGAATTCTTGTGGATTTTAGGTGACCTGATACCACACTATTGTGTCACATTTATCGGGATCCCTATTTTAACAAAAAATCGGGCAGCGTCTCCTTTGTTCGGGAGCTGCACTGACATACAACCTATATAATAGTGTATAATCATAACCCATCCAGGGTCTCAACACAAGTAGTATGGACCCCACAGGGTCCATCTTTCCATATCCCTAATATATACATAACTTTATCGGAACCTATTCATTCATTTAAATCTAAAATATGAAAATAAACGCTTAATTAAAGTCGAAGTAAAAATTAAGGTCATACTTACTTTTACCAAGTACATACCCAACTATTTAGACAATAGTCCCAAAAGAATTTAGTTAAATTCTTTTTTACAAAAATGTTACTTAAAGGTAATATCAAGGCCACACATTGCCCTTCTTCATAATCACGGCCTTGTCGGAGCGTCATCTTCTATACACGCCTTGTACCTGAAAGGGGGTCACACATCGGGGTGAGTAATGCACAGTAGAAAAATTATCATACAATGACTACTCACACCTAAAATGCATGCAATGACCATAACGTTCAATCACATTCCATATAAATAATGCAATCTATATGGAATATTGTGTAATCATGCATGAGATGAAAACTCCTCGTACCCTGACTAGAGTCTGAAAGACTCCCTCACACTGTGATACCAGAGTGTGAAAACCAGGATGAAACAATCATTACAAGGGAGATTTTTTCCTTCGAACTATGAACAATATATTTCTTATGCTTATCAGAGATGTACACATGGTAGCAACTGGGTGAATGAATATGTTGCTGAATATTTGAGATTGGCAGAGAGTCACTTGCAAAAGAAGAACCCGACCCAGAGACTTTACAAACGAAGGAAGGAACTCTAACTATTATTTATAGGCCATCCTCATATGGGCAAGTGTGAAGGAGACGAAGTGCATTTGATGGTTGTGAAAAGGAGGAAGTAGAAAGTAGAGATATAGTTGTGGCTCGAATTCAATGGAGGTCTGGACTTGGTGAAGGATTTTGATGATGTGATTCAGGATCTACGACAAAGTTACCTCTCTGTGATGTAACATCTGACACCATATAGATTTGATTCCAAGTGTTTCTCTTCTAATGTGCCTCATTATAGGATGAGCTCGAAGGATAACAAAATCTTAAGAGAAGGTAGAAGAGTTGCTAAGCAAGGGGGCATCTTCAGGCTAGCATGAGCACGTATGCGGTTCCCGACTTTGTTATTGTACAAGAAACATGGAAGTTGGTGGATGTGTGTTAACGATGGGAGTGATCAACAAAATTACCATTGGATATAGATTTCTTATTCTAAGGGTGGATTTATGCTTGATGGGTTAAGTGGAGCAGTTGTGTTTAGCAAGATTGACTTGAGGGGTGGCTATCATCGAGGAATCGGAATCCGTCAGGTGATGGGTGGAAAACTGACAAGACAGAGATGACCATAGAAAGATTTAGCAAAGAAAGTATGGAATTCATTACCATATTGTTAAGAAGATCAACAACAATGCTTATGTGGTTGAGTTGCAAGTTCTGGATGAGGATTTCAAGACCTTGATATTCTTGAACTTACCTTGTTCTAGCCATATATGAGTCTTGGTATCGAGAAATAACTGGACGAGTTCTTGAAGTGGGGTGAATGATGAGGACACTAATAATTCTTTAATTAATTAGAGTCTTTAATGATGAGACTCCTATTATTTATTTTAATTAATTAAGAGCCTTTAATGATGAGAACTCCTATTAAGTATTTTAATTCCACTTAGAATCTTTTAATTGTTTTATTTGATTAATTATGATTAATTACTTTCTTGTCCATCAAGTATTATAGTTTCTGTTTGATCGAGTTCTTGTTTAGCAATACTTAGTCATTCTATTTTTGTAAGCAATATTATTTTTATTCAATAATCGAAAACCTAGCAAATTTTGCCAAATCTCTTTGAGATTGTGTTTATAGTTTCTTAATTGACACTTTGTTGGAGATTTGTTGGCGATCTTCGCACGTTGCAAGTGCATCGGTGTGGTCTAGGCTTTTTAAATTTGGAAACTGATTAGATAGTGACCAGTGGCGAGAAGAGATGGCACATAAGATTTTTACTCCTTTAACCCGATCATCGGTCACAGGTCGAGACTAAAGCGAGGCACCCCGAGGATTGAGTTTATTTCGAGATAATCGTGAGTTAGACAAATTTAAAAGATGGGTGACATTTATTCATGTCAATTAACTTAAAAAAAAAAAGAAAGATGTTTTAGATAATATTTATTTGTTAAAACTATTTTTACTATTGTTTTTTAAAAATTGTCTTCAAACACATTCTTATAAAAACACGCACAATAACTATTTTTAAATGATTATAAAATAATTTTTATTAACATTTTTTTAAGAAGGTGGGATGAGCCGACTACTGCTTGCGAAAGGGGTCACTGGGCAGGAGGCGATACCCTAGTTTTCAGAAAAATTTCTGTTTGCTTTGATCTCGGCTCTTTCTTCGGGGTTCATGCGTGAGGATCAAACTCCCCATATCTGTCTTCCCACGAAGTTGTTGGTCACGAAGATGTAGGGATCATTGCCTCCATCGCAACCTTGACCTCCACATTTGTAGCTCACCAAACGAATGAGTACCCTTCTATCTCCCTCGAAAAACAAGCTGTGACCATGGAATCGGTATCCATTTATCGAGATGGTGATAAGATTAATAAAGATTCATTTGCGATAAAGTAGAAGTTGAAATAATGCGAGACCCGGGACGAGGGAGGCAAATGCGGGTGCGGGATGGGCGAGGAAAGAAACCTCATCCTTATAGAGAAGGCATAGTCACCATCACCTTATTTCTTGAAATTTATTAACAGAGAGTAACTTTTGAGTGGTCGATGCTTACGAGATTTTTTTTTTTTTCCTACATCCTTTCACTTTATAATACATGATTGTAGTACTCTCTTCTTAAATGGATTAAATTGAACTGCTTTAACCCCATCCCGTATCTTTATCACTTGAGTCGAACTTCAAGGGCTAACATATTATTAGATTTCAAGCAATAAAATTTCATTACACCTTATTAATATGAATATCATCTTTTTGGATACCAAGATAAATAGATTTTCTCATTCAAAGTTGTTTGTTTCAATGCACTCATCACCGAAATTTTCATTAAATGTTTGTATTTCTTAATCAATCATTTTAATATAAGTTTTTTTAATTGAAACCATGAAGTGTAAGTGAATGGGTCCGTACATACTTAGACTAATCCTCATACGAGTTGGGAGAGACTATAAAAACGGTAAAACTTTACCATATAACACAATTTCATTCCCAAGGCTGAACTCAAATCATTGGTTAAGCAGAACCCCAACCATCTAAATCTACATGTTCGATGGTATTTTTAATATAAGTTAATAACTTAAATATAATTTTTTAACAAATAAATCTTTAAATATTGTACTTTTATATTTTTTAGTAAAACATAATATATATATATATATATATATATATACAACACATATCGCCACCATTAATGTCTTCAATTTTCATACTCCCGTTATCAAATTTATTTTAAGATTAAATTAAATTAACAATTGTTCAAAAATTAATTCAACTCGATTTTCAAGAAAATTTCTCAAATTAACAGCACATGCGATTTTAGAGAGAAAACAATCAGTGCGCAAACCAGCATTAAAGAAGGAAAGGAAGATGAAATTATTCTAGAGGAATTATGTCCCGAAGGGTGGCTGACTAAGATATTCTCTTACCAAGGTGATGAGCTTAAAAGTCATATCTTTTTAGTCCATTTTCTGTTTGATTCTGATTAAAATTGAATAGTGTTATACGAATTATGGAAAAACTCACTGTTGTCATTATGGGAAAGAGAGAAAGAAAGTAGAAAAATACAGCAATAAGTGGAGGAAAGATGCGTCGGATGGCGACGAAATGAAAGAATTGGGTGATTCATCGATGCGGTTTAGATTCACGAGTGGTGCGGTCGCGACACGAGAGAGGTGGAAGAAGGAATTTGATGCAGGTCGCGACGGTAAGTACCAGATCAACAGCTGAAGGGTAATCAGGAGCTAAGAGAACGGCGTCGCGGCGGCGTGCGAGGTCGCGACAGAAACACCTTTAGTATAAAGGTTTGGGTGATGAAAGTGTAAACACTTGGTGTTGTCGCGACGTGATTGATATTGGCGACATCGATGATGTCCGCGACAGAAGGCTGCAAGTCACGACATCAAGAACCATCAAGAGAAGACCGCAAGCCAAAAGCGGATGTCGCGACATGAGATCGAAGTCGACACGGACACTATTTCGATTAAAAGATGAAGCTTCATGAAGTGAGTCGCAACCGGCGGCTCGATCAGCGACATCCCGGAAAGCAGTTAAGCGCAATTGACTTAAGGCGATGTGGCGACATGGGATGAGGTCAGCGACATCGGAAAGCGTGATCGAAAGCCTTAGAACTAAGGCGATCTTCAGCGACATGAGATCGAGTCGCGACATCGAACGATCGATGATGCGGAGCCTTAAGATGATGTCGCGACAAGAGATCCGATGTCGCGACATCCAGCGACTATCGATTGAAGGCTGAGATGATTTGGTGAGTGGCGACAAGATATCGGCGGTCAGCGCGACGCCGGGAAACGATTGAAACTACGAGGCGTGAGAAGATGTCGCGACAAGATAATGTGTCGCGACGCGAGAATGACTAAATCAAGGCTACATAAAGTACGGCGAAGTCGCGGCGTGCAGGATCGATGTCGCGACCTCGATGATGTCCGCGACAAGGCTGGAATTAGCGACTTGAGCATGATGACTTGGGCTGGATACTCAAAAATCCACAACAGGCTACATTGGGATTAGGGCCCAATGGAAAACCTATAAATACGCGGTATCCATTTCGTTGGCGACGGCGACCCGCAGGTGAAGTCTGGATAGTGACTCATTTTCTTTTTCTTTTCTTTTCTTTTATTTTTAATTTTTTTATTTCCGTCGTTTTAGAGCAGATTATGCTCTCGTATTTTTATTTTCGTTGTATTTTCTGAATCTGGATGTTATCGTTGAGCTGAAGCTGAATGCAGATTTCAATTTATTTTCAAATTACTACCTGAAATGTTTGAAGTTCAGACAAATTTAAGGCCGGTGTTTCGAGTTTCAAATTCACGATTATTCTTATATGATCGGAGGAATGTTTGTATCGTAGTAATTCATTAATTAAGGAATCCGACTTCCATTAAGTGAGCGTTATGGATTAATTTATCTTTCTGTGATCGTTTCCATTGACTTGTTAATTTCGATTAATGAATTTACTTACGGTTTTGGGTTTATTGTCTTGGGATCTGGTCTCAGTTTCTTATACGTTAAGATTTGTCGTTGCTACGATTTCAAGGGAAGTCCTCTGAGTGACAAGGGAAGACATTCACGAGAGTAATGTACATTTCTTTGAAGGTATCTTAACACATATTAGGGATCTTTGAGCTTTGTAAGTTCCTTAGATAAATCCTCTTCTCACTTAGAAATCAGAGCGAGTTGAATGAGTTATCTATTTAAACAAGCAAGGAGTTCTGCTCCCGGTCGGATAGTGAGACCAATCCAGGTGTTAGGCGCTGATCTAATCGAGGAAAGGTTGATCTATTCTAATTTCGGAGGAAGCAATCTGGAAGTTGTATATCCTTGTGGCCAGATAACTGAGCTAAGGTTTACAACCCATAAAATGGGTATGAAGTATTAACAGAAAAATCGGATGGGAAGTCCTTTTTAAGTAGTTATCTAATTCCTTGTATTCGAGAATCGGGTCATAAATTAGATAATGAAATGTGGAGTGTGGAGAGATCGAGGCGCCTTACATATGGGCGATTTTGAAACTTAGGATAATCAAGAAATTTTGCTCGAATTAACTACGGGAATTGATAGTTCATATATTATTTCTATTAATGTGTCTTGAGATATTGTTCGATCGATTCTTTTATTAGAAATTCATTATTCTTTATTCTTTATCTTTTCAAGTATGTTGGATAGATTCAGTTATTTTCCTTTTGTTTGTTTAATTTTCCGGCACCTTAATCTTTGGATCCTATATCATTTTTGTGGTCGAATAGTATGGAAATTGAGTGAGTCGAGGGTGGTTGATTTAAATTCTTGAGATCTCTATGGGATCGATATCTTGGACTTAAATCCATTTTATTACTTGTCGGCACGTACCTTGCGGAATAGGAGCCAAGCAAAACTCACGAAAATGAATTGCGCTCACAGTGGTGGTGTATATAGTATAATATCAACAAGTTTTTGAGCGCGGATTCTTGTGAAGCAATAGTCCTTTGGTAATAACGTAAGTAGAGATTTGTATGTGATTCTTTGGTCTTAACAAGTTTTGGCGTTCTGGGCGGTTAAACGAAATAGTCCTTTGGTATGCGATAAGTAAATTTGTATGTGTTCTTTGGTCTACTAACAAGTTTTGAGGCGCGTTAAGGATCGAAAAAATTTAAGTAAATCAATATTCGGATGAAAATACTAATTTGGACATTTTAAAGAAAAGAACAAAACGTTTCAGCGGTGACTCTTGTATTGCCCGACCTTTAACAACCCATGTGAATATATTTATTGATTTGACTCATCATTAATGGGAGTATGTTTTATTCCGGAAAAACTTTTGATGCATAGGAAAGCGAACAACGATCACGATTCCGGTGACACGGAAATAGAGCAGATTTGAAGCTTGAGAAAGACCCGAAGGCGAAAAACGCTTCGACTATGGCGGATGAAAGCGGGATCGAGGTTAAAATACATATAGAAAAAGCTGAAGGCCTCCCATTGCGATACAATGGAGGATTTACGGGACCCGATTATACGGGAAGAATGCTGTGGTGGTGACTGCAGTAGATGCTAATAATTTTTGAATTAAAGCTGACACGATTACAATGGTCGAGGCATCGGTTCACGGTCATCAGCTGAAGATCGGCAGGCTTTGGGGAAGATTCCTCGGGATGGCAATCTTTGTTAAATTTGAATGGGGTGAGACCGAAGTCATCATGCATCTATTCCCATTCTCTCTAGAGATACATCGACTACATGTCCTACTTACAGAAAAGAAGGAAATCATTACGTTCGGCGAGAAGATGAAAGCACAGCCAGCAGGAAAGATTCAAGCGGTTCTTCGAGAATGTCAATGCATGGGATAGATCACGAAGACTGGATGGACATTGTATATCATCGCGATGAATGATATGTCAAGGATCGATGCTTCATGTTTGTGGAGCATTCAAGCGAAAAAGTCTTGAAGAGGCAAAAGAAGGCGATTGAAGATCGAAACTAAATGTATGAAAACCATGAGGCTTTGAGACGGCGAGAGGAAGGATCATGTTTGACGAGATGGCGACCATGGAGGCCAAGTTGGATGCCATTATACACGGAGTTAGACAAGCGAAGAAAGACACAGCTCATGAAATAGGAGCGATTGAAAGGGAGTTAATGAGAAGTCTTGAAGGAGTAGCGAAGGACTTTATGATCTTTGAAGAGGTTAATTATTTGGGTGAGCGAGAGCTTGCATTTCAAGCCCAATCCTAACCTTCGGCACATTTATCACCCGGCCTTTCGGGAACCATGAGAACTTCTTGGCCTGGTGGAGAGGCTTCCTGAGCCAAAGCGGGGCCAAGCCCTCGAGCAAGGGTATCGGTAGCCACGAGTTCAGCGGCAGCGAGCGGGGAAATGAGCACGAGAAAGAATATCGGGGCGGAAGGAGACTACATCTTTTGAGGAAGAATCTTGCGATTTACTGGGGATAATAAAAGGCTGTTGAACCTCCATGAACAAAGTTTGGAGAGGTGGGCGGCTGCTACTGGTCTCAAATTTTGAGAACACTACCAATCATCCACGAAGAACACGGAGACCTGAGTAGGCGGCTAGCCCAACCTGCAAGGTTAGAAGAAGATGCCTTCCCAAGTGAAACAAGGAAGAACCCCGAAAGGCTGCGTGGGTGTGCGGTGAGGAGTGGGAAGGAGTTAGAAGAGAGGAAGAAAAGGTGTGACAAAGTAGCACGACCCGAGAGAAAGGGAAGAGACGATGGAGAATGACAAGAAGGAGTAAAGAAAAGAAGAACATCCAGGAACAAGCACTTGATCCCATTTCACAAAGGCTACTTGAAATCAAAGATATGGAGGCTTAGGTTCTGAGGGTTCGAAGCTTTCGGAAAATTTGGAAGTCGGTATGCCTTTTGCGAAGTGGTGACTCGGATGCCCTTTGTCTGAGAATTTACGAAGGACATCTTGAAGCGAGAAAAGAAAAATAGTAGAAGAATAGTGAATCTCACGCCACTTGATCTGATGTCGAAAAATTACCGATCAAAGATGAAGGACCGGAGTTTCACAATTCCTTGTATTGTTGGAGGAATGGAATTCCGGGGAAGCTCTCGTGACTCAGGAGCTAGTATCGATCTGATGCCTCTTTACTTGTTGCCCGAAATTAAGTTTGGGAGCGCCAATCCATATTGTTTACTCTTGAATAGCGAACGGTCTACGATGGTGAAACACAGAGAGGGGTCATTGAAGATGTGTTGGTCAGCATTGGGAAGTTTGTATTCCCGGTGAACTTCATCATTACGGGCGTGGAAGAAGGTCACAAGTACCCACTACGTTTAGGAAGACCATTCCACAGCTCTTTGGAGCAACCTTGATTGACATGCAAGGAGTTCTTATCTTGGGGTTGGAGAAGAAGGCTGCGTGTTTAACACGATTAAAAGTATGCAAAATATAGATAGGGGAAAAGGAAGGTTACGTGTGGTGATTTTGTCTCTATTCCCGACTTTGATGTTAACAATGATTGTAACACTCCGGTTTTATCAATGAAAAGATGAATTCGGTATCTTGAGATATACATTACGAATTTCCATCTGGCGGAGTTTTCTTATCGCTAATGTTGAGCTTGAAAATTTAAGCAGAAAAGATAATGGGAAGATAGTGAAAAAGGAAATTCATCGAGAATGAGTCTGAAGGTTTAGTTTGAAAGAGTTGCCATATCCATTTTAAAGTATGCCTACTTAAATTACCAAAGAAAAACCGAGTGATCATTTCGGCAGTTAATTGAGGAATGAGGAGCAAAATTCTTTGGAATTATTAAAGAAGCATGAATCGCTAGCTTGGTCCATTGAAGAAATTTGAAGGAATTATCAGTCCATCGATTTGTATGCATAGATTCTGCTAGAAGAGACTTCAAAACCATCACATGGAACACGGGTGAATCCGATGAAGGAAGTAGTCGGGAAGGAGGTCTTTAAGAATTATTTAAATCTTGGTTTTATCTATGCTATCTCGAGCGGTCCTTGGGTGAGCCCGGTTCATGGTTCCAAAGAAAGGGGTTAAGCGTGATGAAATAGAAGAAAATGAATTGATTCGAAGCAGTGACGAGGATGGAGGGTATGTATTGATTAAATTAAATACGTGACAGAGAAAAGATCCATTTTCCTTTGCCTTTCATTGATCGGATGTTGGATAGGTTAGAGACATACCCTCACTTTTGTTTTACGGATGGGTATTCGAGGATATAATCAGTTGCTATTGCACCGGAGGATCAGAGAAGACCACGTTCATGCCCTTATGGTACCTTTTGCCTTCGAGGATCTTGTTTGGGTTATGTAATGCTCCAGCTACATTCCAGAGGTGCATGATGTCTATATTCTCAGATTTGGTTGAAGAAGTGATGGAAATATTCATGGATGATTTTACTGTGTATGGATCCAGCTTTGATCAATGTTTAAACAATGGAACGGTGCTTCAAGATGCGAGACAAGCGGCTAGCTAGTTGGGAAAATGCCATTTATGGTAGCAGAAGGTATTGTTCTTGGAGCATAAGAATTTACGCTCTTTGGACTAGAAGTTGTCGGTCAAAGTATCGATGCTCGAACTCTTGCACCACCTACTACAGTTAAAGGAGTAAGAAGCTTTTGGGGCATCTTTGGGTTTGAGGAGATTTATAATTTTCAAAAATAGCCGAGACCATTATGCGAGATTCTTTGAAAAAAGATACAAGGTTCAATTTTGATGACTCCTGCAAGAATGCTTTTGATGAAATCAAGCTCAAATTGGTACAGGCACCTATAATTGCTGCACCAGAATGGGATCAAGGATTTGAAATAATGTGTGATGCCAGTGATTTTGCTATGGGGCGTATTTGGGGCAAAAGAAAAGAAAGTATTCCAGAGACCGCTATACTATGCTATTAAGACCTTCAATGAAGCACGGAGAACTACTCAACAATGAAAAATATAGCCATAGTATTCCAGCACAATGAAAAATTGAAGCGATACATTTTGGGATCCCATGGTATTCTGTGATCATACGGCAATCAAATTACGATGTCGAAAAGGAAGCTAAGCCCAGATTGATAAGGTAGATTGCTTTCTTTATTTGCGAAGTTTGATTTGAAATAAGGAATGAGGGATGTGGCAATGTGATGGCCAGGCCACTTGTCAGTAGAAAAGCAGTGATGAAGAAGAAAATGTCTGAGTTAACGAAGAACTTCCCGGATGAGCGGTGTGAGAGTTTCCTTCGACTTCCATGGTATGCGTGTGTGAATTATACGGCTTGCGGAGTAATGCCTTGAATTCAGCTACCACGAAGAGAAACTCATTGGCAGATATTATATTGGGATGACCCACTTTTATTCAAAGAGGTCTTGACATGATAATAAAGATGTGTGCGAAAGTGAGCAAGGCAACATTTTAATTGAATGCCATGCATCACCATATGGGGACATTTTTAGGGAGTAAGAGCAGTATACAGATGTAATCGGGGTTTTATTGGCCTTATCTTCGAGGGTGTGCGAGTGGAGTAAGGATTGTGTGATCGATGCGAAGGATTGGAAATATCAACGTGAGAATGAAATGCCTAAGGTATGGTGATACAAAATTTTGATGTTTGAGAATAGATTTTATGGGACCTTTCCACCATCATTGAAACCTATATCTTCTTTGCAGTGAATTCCGATCTCCGAATGGGTGGAAACGCGTTGCTTTGTCGAGGAATGATGCTAATACGTTGTGAGTTTCTTATGAAAAAGAATATTTTGAGCGGGTTTGGAACCCCGAACCATCATTAGTGATGGGGAACCCATTTTGCAAACAAAGCGCAAAACTCATGGCAGTATGTGATCAACATGTAATGAGTTTAGCCCTATCATCCACGGACAGTGAATGACGAAATTTCAATGAGAGAGATCGAAAGAATACTTGAAAAGGCGTGAGCGGGAAGGACTGGTCTTCTGAGCCCTCGATGATGCACTTTGGGCTTACGGGAGCGCATACGAATTTATTGGAATGTCCCCATACGAGTTGTTTTTGGCAAACCATGTCATCTACCTCTTGAATTAGAATCTGAGCAATGTGGGTAATCAAGATTTTCAACTGATTTCAAAAGAGTTTCTGAAAAGGAAGAAAGATTGCTCAGTATGCGAATTGGAAGAGCGAAATGAAGCCTATGATAATGCTAGAATATACAAAGACAAGACAAAGAAATGGCATGATCGAAAATCCTTAGGAAAGAGTTGGAAACGGGAACAGGTCTTTTAATTCTAGACTGAAGTTGTTTCGGGAAAATTAAAAATCGATTGGAGTGGAGCCGTACAGGTGGTATCGAAGTACTACATTTGGAGCAATAACAGTGATGATGGGGAAGAAATTCCCAAAGTCATGGACAAAGGTTAAAGCATTATCTCAACGAGGAAGAGGAAGTGAAGAACTCTGACTGGTTCTTGAGGAAAAAGAAGAAGAACCACAATGAAAGTCCGGTAGGACTGGCCCAGACTAATGGGAGGCAACCCGAGGATTTAAATTTTGAATTTAAATTTGAATTATTTCTTTCTTTTGATTCTTTGATAAATTCGATTCGGATTGTTTTCTAGAAGGATAGATTTAATTTTAGAAATAGATTGTAGTTTAATTAGAATTTTCTTGAATATTGCAGTGATTTTCTGAACGGGTTAAAAACATGAATAGCAAGGCAACTACAGGAGTAATTCCAGCAACTTGCGGAGGAGTCGCGACATGAGAAAAAGGGGAGTAACTTTCCCCATAACCTTTGTAGATATATTTGAATTAGTACAAATCTTTGCTTAAAATATGCCTGAAGAGATGTCTACACGGGTTAGGAACAATATGAGAATTCAAGGTTTTTGAAATCATTGAATAAAGGGCTTGGTCACGACAGCAAGGTTATGTCGCGACAAAGCTGTTGTCTTACAAAACATTGATGTCGTGACCACTTTGGAAAGAACAATTAGTGAGTATGGAAGAAGGAGATGCATGTCGCGACGAGTGAATTAAGTTTCAAAGAAGGATTGTCGCCACATCGACGAGATCCTTGAGAACCATATTATTGTCGCGACATGTGGGTAGGTCGCATTAAAAAATGCGAACATGTGCCAACCACTCACTTCAAAAAAAAAAAAGCCCTAAATTTAGGACCTAAAATAGGCGGAGTGAAGTCGCGACAATTCTTAGTGAATCATTAACTAACCTGACATTGATTAGGAATTACTATTTGTTGGAAACTATTTCATTCACTCGACCCACATAACCACCGCTTTTCGCCTTCTTCCCAAATCTCGACCTCAGAAAACCTAGCATTCCAAACCGTCGGAAAAGCTTTTCTCTTGCTTCCAATGGCTGAAATTCCCACCTGGTTCCTAACCTGGACGAGATAATGAGGGAACACGAACAATCGGAGAAGAAGAAGAAGCTTCGCCCAGAGCAAGTTAGATGAGATTAGTCGGGAAGAGCATGAGGAGAATACCATCAAAAACGCCCGAAGTTCCGACAACTTCTCCAGACGAACGAAGGGGAAAGGGAAAGAGGAGAAGAAAGAAAGAAGTAGAAGATTTCATATCCGATGAAGCTTATTCCAGTGGAAGAAATCTTATCTTAACAAAGGTTTTATTCTGAAAGGAGATTCAAAAACCACGTGACTCCTTTCAAGGGAGATGATAGAGCGAGAGGATGGGAGGAGGTCTCTGCGCACGAGCCGAGGGTATACGACCTTGGTGAGAGAGTTTTATTCCAATATATGGTAGGAAGGAAGGATGGAATCGTTTATGTTAGAGGTACGGGTCTCATCTGACGAGGCCATCAATGAGGCTATGGGATGACAATACACAAGCATGGCTCAAATTCAGGAAAATTTTGGAAAAGCCAGAATTTTTAGGAAGATTATGGAGACTCAGATGGAAGGGGGCAGTTAGACCAAGGAGAAGGAAAGCCAAGAACTACGAGCCGAGGGGCCTCCAGCAGGAAGCGAGGTATGGTTTTACTTCCTTGCTAACGATACGTGTTGGTTCCATAAAAACATTTATACGCAGTGAGGGAACAGAAGAATTTGTCTTCTTTGTATACCATACTCAAAGGTACAAGATCAACATAGGAGTTATCATAGAGAACTCTATCATGAAGGGAATATCATGAAGAGGAACAAAGTGCGCTTCCCCACCCGGCAACAATCACGGTTCACATGCTTGAAGGAATTTGGAGTGAAAGGAATTTGGGAGTCGAGAAGAAGAAGTTCTAGAGCTTCACCACTCCTTCGGCAGCGGGGAGTTAGCAAGGGGCCAATCGAGAGGAAAAAGTCTTGGTAGAGAAACGAGAGAGGTGAAACCCAAGGCGAAGGATCGGAAAGGAGACCAGAGGGCCAGTCAGGGACCGAGAACATCCGGTGACATCACGACCCTTGATGATTACATGTTTGCGAGATAATGAAGAGGGCGGGATGAAGACAGCCCAATGGGCTTCTCTCCCTCCCTTGGCCGAGTTCTCCTCTGTACAAAGCGAAATTTCCAACACGCGGAGAAAGCTCAAGAGGAGCACAAGGGAACAATTCAATTCTGGAAGCTCTCAATATGATGCGAGAAAGAATGAAGAAAGAGAGAAGGAGTGGAACTTAAAGCGAGGAGGTCGAGAGAAGGGATGTATGAAAAGAATTGAAAGAAGGGGCCAACGGTGGGAAGAAGGGTTCTTGAGAAAAGAAAGAGAGCATGAAGTGGAGATCAAAGAAGAGAGAATAGCAGGTGGAAGGAAGGCGAGCGAAAGAGGAGCAGATGGGAAAAATGTTGAAAGCGTGAGGAAGAGTTCGAAAGAAATGAAGGAAAGAGATCAAGATCTTTTGCTGGAAACTCAAGCGAGTCATGAGCTTTCTATAACAAGCACGATCGAGGTGCTCAGCTCTAGCATTGTTAGAGAGAAAAGAGATAAGGAGCATGACACACGGAATTTGGGAGCGGATAAAGGGTTTCAAATTACTATTCAAATCTCTACAGAGGAGGTACAGAGAAAACAAAGCTGACGATAGAGACAAAAAGCAATGGGAGGCGAATCCTATAGGCGAAGGAATGGGCATTTGGAAAATTTAGATTTGATCAACAACAATCTTGCCAAATTCTTAGAAGTGATGGCGAAATGGAAAACACGATGAATGGCTAGGAAAGAGGCGGGATGAGTTGAGCAAAGAGGTTGATCTCTCTAATGAGATTTTCATTGAAGAACAAATGGAGAAGGAAACCGAAAGAAAGCAAAGAAATGAAAATCCACTGAATTTCCGGCCCATCTAGGTACATTGGACCTAGATCCCCAACTTTATTTTTGCTCGGAGCTATTTCAAAGAAAAAAAATAAACCTTCTCCTTGCCTAACCATTCTTACCATCTTTCTCCCATACTGTGTATCCAACAGTTGCAAATGAATCAGAAATAAAATGAAAAATTTAAATAGAAGTGTTGTGTGCTATTTTACAATTGATTGTTCAATGTTATGTTGCTTTGTGATTGCATGATTAGGAAATCAAGAGTAGGAAATAGTTGAGAATAAAAGCTGTGGCGAGGACATTATCTTAATTGAATGAAGCAGTTAGAGTAGGAGTAAGCTGAAATGAGGAAAAATTGCAGAATAAGGATAAAATGCATCTAGTGTAATTGAAACACAAGGTGCAAAAATTACTTATATTTAACTGATAAGTCCAGATTAGAGGAAGGTAATACAACGGATGGAGCAAGAACATGACTTTTAGGTTTTATGGTATGAACGATGAAGTCTAAAGGAACTTTGTTGAATATCGATTAATAACTACTCATAAATAAAATGGAATTCGAATACTCCTTTATAGTTAGTCACGGTGATAAATCCAGTTCTAGAATTTGTTAGATTATTGATTGAGCGAAATCTTAGGTGATTCGGTGACAAAGAGATGATGCGAGGCCATTCTTGGATAGTTTGAGCCATTAGCCATCATTATTCATATCTTTGAGAACTATATCTGATAGTTCAGAAATTGGACCAACAAGCCTATTTTTTTCAAAAATAGACCAATGGAAACCCCAACTCATCCTAAGCATCAATCCTTGATAAAGAACCTATGATTACCCGGGGAATTCCAAAAGAGGAAAGAAAAGAAATGAGTTTGGGGGAGTATATATTTTTGAGAAACTCAGGGAATGAAAAGAAAAGGCAAAGAGCGAGAAAAGGCAATAGAAAGAAGGTTTCTAGAGGATAAGTTTTTATCTTGTGGCCTAACTCCTCTTGAACAATTAAGTTCTTGAAATCAACACCTAGTACCTAATGCCATACGGTATGGGAGTTACTAAAGTTAGCTAAGAGTGTTAGAAAGCACAAAGAAGTTAAAACATTACTATCCGCAGTGAGGTAACAAACTAAGGAAATTCCCGGTGAAATTATAAGAGGTAAATAAGGGAATACGAGTTACGAAAGCAGAAGAAATCAAGAGATATCCCAAACATGAAGTTTAGGGGAGTTTATTAGAGAAACTATAAGAAAGAAGGGGGTAGAAGAGAAGAAAATGTTCGAGGGGGTGATCTTAACCTAAAAATTCCTTCCATCCTACCCGTACCCAAGCCTCACGATATAAGCCCAAAGGGCACGATTGATGGAAGAAATTTGAATTCACCTACATTAGTGGAGATCAATATGAAAAACAAGCCTATGGAATTTGGAAGAGAGGAAGCAATCAAAATTGTGAAGAACTTTAGAGTTAAATGACTCGATATAAAATGAGTAAGGAAAATAATTCATTATTCAAGGATCCAATGAGTATATTGTTTGTAAAACAATTTCAACATGTTAGTTTGCATAGCATAAAGTAGAGACCAACCTTGAAGCTGGATTTGAAGCTAGATGTACAGAAAATTTTGCATACGCGCATTGCAGTGAAGTGAAGAAGCTGAGAGACAAATAACGAAAAATGTCCTTCTTGTTTGGACAAACAATTCTTTCTTTTCTTTGCTTGAGGACAAGCAAAATTTTAAGTTTGGGGAGTTTGATGAGCTTAAAAGTCATCTCTTTTAGTCCATTTTTCTGTTTGATTCTGATTAAAATTGAATAATTGATATACGAGGAATTATGAAACTCACCTATTTGTCATTAGCGGGAAGAGAGAAAGAAAGTAATCTACGGTAATAAGTGGAGGGGAAAGATCACGGTCGAATGGCGAAGCGAGGAAATGAAAGAATTGGGCGATTCATGTGCCGGTTTAGGGTGTTCAGTCAAGTCGAGTCAGCGACACGAGAGAATTGAAGAAGGAATTTGATCACGAGGTCGCGACGGTAAGTACCCAGTCGGCGTGGAAGGGTAATCGGGGCTAAGAGAGAGAGCGTCGCTGATGACGTGAGTCCGTAGCGAAACACCTTTAAGCTATGAAAGGTTTGGATGATGAAGGCTACTTAGACACTTAAATTGTTGTGTGACGTGGACGATCTCATGACATCGATGTGTCACGACAAAAGAGGCTGAGAATCCACGGCGTAGGAGCAAGTGAGAAGGCGCGCGAGCCCAGCGGATCTTAGCGACATGAGATCAGTCAGCGACACGGACACCTTTCGGTTAAAAGATGAAGCTTCATGATGGGTCCGCGACAGCGGCTCGAAGTCGCGCGACATCGAAGCGAGTTAGCGCAATTGACTTAAAACGTGTCGCGACATGGGATGAGGTCAGCGACATCGAGCGACGATCCCGAAAGCATAGAGAACTAAGTGATGTCGCGACATGAAGGATCGAGAGTCACGACATCGGGAGCGACCCGGATCAATGATCTTGAGCCTTAAGATGATGTGTGACAAGAGATCGATGTGCGACATCCGAAGGCTTATCGATTGAAGAGCTGCGGATGATTTGGCGAGGTCGCGGCGAGATATCGGCGTCGCGACGTCGAGGAAGAACAGTGAAACTGCCAAGACGTGAGAAGATGTCGCGACAAGATAATGATGTCGCGACACCAAGAATGACTAAATCAAGGCTACATAGAGTACGCTGAAGTCGCGACGTGGGATCGATGTCGCGACCTCGATGATGTCACGACAAGGAAACTGGAGTCGCGACTTGAACAGTGACTTGGGCCTGGATACTCAAAAATCCACAACAGGCTACATTGGGATTAGGGCCCAACTGGAAAACCCTATAAATCTGCGACTATCCAGCTCATTCAAGCGACTTGGCGGCCCGCAGACGAGGTGCGGATGGCGAAGCTCATTTCTTTTCTTTTCTTTTCTTTTATTTTTCTTAATTTTTTATTTCGTCGTTTTAGGCAGTTATGCTCGTATTTTTATTTTCGTTGTATTTTTTGAATGCGGGATGTTATCGTTGGTGGCGAATCTGATTTCAATTTATTTTCAAATTACTGCGAAATGTTTGAAGTTGAGGCAATTTACGGGGCCGATTGTTTCGATTTCAAATTACGATTATTCTTATGATCGGAGGAATCTTTGTGTATTAATTCGTAATTAAGGAATCCACGACTTCCATTAAGTGAGCGTTATAGTTAGAATTTATCTTTCACGTAGTCGTTTCCGGCTTGTTTAATTTCGGGTTAATGAATTTATACGGTTTTGGGTTTATTGTCTTGGGATGAGATATCGAGTTTCTTATGCAGTTAAGATTTGCGTCGTTGCTGCACGATTTCAAGGAGGGTCCTGCACGGGAGTGACACGAGGAGACATTCCCCGAGAGTAATGTACATTTCTTTGAAGGTATACTAACACGCTATTAGGGATCTTTGAGGAGCTTTGTAAGTTCACTTAGATAAATCCCTCTTCTCACTTCCCAGAAATCAAGAACGAGTTGAATGAGTTATCTATTTAAGCGAGCAAAGAGTTCACCTCGGTCGGATAGTGAGACGATCAGTGTTATTTGTGATCTAATCGAGAAGGTTGAAGTCTATTCACAATTTGAAGGAGGAACCCAATCTGGAAGTTGTATATCCTTGCTTGTGGAAGTAACTTGGGAGCTAAGGTTTACAGTCCATAAAATGGGTATGATGCGAAAAGAAAAATACCAGTTAAGGAAGTCCCTTTTTAAAAGTAGTTATCTAATTCCTTGTATTGAGAGAAATCGGGTCATAAATTAGATAATAAAGTGTAGATGTGGAGATCCGGTACTACAACGCCTTAGATGATTTTGAAACTAGGATAATCAGAAATTTATCGAAATTAACTACGAATTGATAGTTCCATAGCGATTTATTAATGTGTCTTCGAGGATGGCGATTAGGTATTCGGTTCTTTTATTAGAAATTCATTATTCTTTATTCTTTATCTTTCGTTATGTTGGATAGTTCGGTTATTTCCTTTTGTTTGTTTAATTTTCAGCACCTTAATCTTGGATCCTACTATCATTTTGTGGTCAAATAGTATGGAAATTGAGTAGTCGGGGGTAGTTGATTTAAAATTCTTGAGATCTACTATTGGGATCGATATACGTACTAAATCCATTTTATTACTTGTCGACACATTGCACTTGCAGAATAGAAGGCCAAAACAAAACTGCGAAAATGAATTACGCTCAGTTGGTGGTGTATATAGTATAATATCAGCAAGTTTTTTTGGCGCCGTTCTTAGAGTTAGGCATAGTCCTTTGAGTATGCGTCGTAAATTTGTATGTGTTCTTTGGTCTACTAACAAGTTTTTGGCGCCGTTGCCGGGGATTAGACAATAGTCCTTTGGTAATAACGTCGTAAATTTGTATGTGTTCTTTGGTCTACTAACAAAAGGTCATTATCATAGATAATTCCTTTAAATAGTGGCGGATGGGTATAAAAAATGGACAACTTTATAATAATAATTAAATTACCTTAACAACTCAAAAACAAAAAAGCAAAAAAATATAATAGATGATTGGGTTTTTTAAAATGAGCGCGCGGGCCCACCACCCAAGTCGAAGTAGGGTTAAGAGGACCCATTAGCGGAGCCCGGTAAACGGTCGGCCCACGACGAGCTGGCAGGGCCTAGCTCATCCCCTCCCAGGCGATAACACGAAAAGCCGAAGAACCTATCTTATAAATCAAGCGGAGTTCTTCACTAATAAGGGGAAATAGGATAATTCTCAATAACTGCTTTCTAATTATCCCTTATTAATCTGACAGCGATAAGGAAATAAAATCCCCCATCCAATAAGAAAGAGTTTGTATCACCATCTAATTGGGAAAGTTACCTAGTATAAATACCAGGCCACCCCATCGGTGAAGGTGCGCGGACTTACGCCGCAGAAAATTCATTCCTAAGCAATTGATCTTCTCTTCCCGAAAGAATGACTTAGGCATGGAGGCAGCGGGAGAGCCCAGCATGGAATCCTTTTTGTTTCTTAGAAGTCAGGCGTGCGGAGTTAGCGGGCTTGACCAGCCAAATCCCGGCACGCTCGAGCCCGATTCAGGTTGAAAAAGCATCATCGGTTTGGGCGCCGTTTGTGGGAGCAGTTCCTTTACAAAATCGCCCGATCTCTGTTGGTGATGGTATCCACATGGAACACGGCGGGGCCACGTCGATCCTCCCGGATCTGAAGACAATGAGCGGCGTAGACAGTCGACCTCCTACAGGTACACCATAAGTTATGCATGCCAACACGGATGAGATGGAGGCGCTTTGCCTCACTAACCAACGTCTGCTGAGGGAGTTGGAACAACTCAGCAGGCAACTGCAATGCCCCCAGGAGACACGACAGGCCAGAGAAGGCCAAAACACCCTCACCTAAGAAGAGCAGCAACCCCTCGACCCACCTTGGGGAGCGGACAGAGAAGGAGAAACTAGCCAAACTAGGGAGCGTGATCCTTACAGGACCTCCGGGAGGAAAATGCCCAATGAGGAGGCACGAAAGGGACGACATAAGCAATGGTTATACCCGTACTGGCCCGTAGGGAAAGGGAAGCGGTCATGGGAGCGTAAGTTGACATCGGTAGAGCTCAACCATATGAAGGAAGCAGTAAAGGGCCGAGCTCCAGTCTCTATGGACGCCTTGGTGCAACAAATTGAATCCCTGTTCACGGCCGGGGTGCTGCATTTCCTCCTTCCAGCAAAGTTTAGGATGCCACACATAGAAGCGTTCGATGGAACGAAGCCGTTGACCATCTTAATACTTATAAGAACCAGATGGAGCTTCATGGGTATGCAAATGCGATCACGAGCCTTGGTTATCCGCGAAAGGCTGACATTGGCATGGTTTAACGGGCTCCACCATCGTTAATCTCTTTGTTGGGAGCTGCCGCGCTTTAGGTACCCACTTCATTGGAGCAGGCGTACGAGAGCCCAGGAGTTATCACTTGTTGTCCATCAAGCGAGCCGCGAGAAAGTCGAGGTCTTATGTCAGGTTCAATGCCAAATCGTTAAAGGTAGATGTTACAGATTTAGAAGTTTGCCATCACCAGCTTTCATCGTTGGGCTAAGAGTACGGTCAGACTTAATATTTTCCATCTCGAGAATCCTCGGGCAAGCATGGTTGGGGTGCTGCGCCCAACAAAGAAATTACATCAGCGAAGAAGCCCTCATATCGAGAGGCTCCTTAGCAGAAAAGCAAGGCGACGGGGAAATGGTAGCGAAGCCCTAGGAGACAAGGAGAACGAGATAGATCCCGAAGGATAGAAACGATCCCAAGGCGAGGAGGCGTCGGGGGGCCTTTGGGGACCACCTCGGCCAGGCTACATCATCGGGGTATTCATCTGGGTTCACCCCCTGATGGCCGCTAGTATCACGGGTCTTGTACGGTACAACGTGAAAATTTCCTAAGATGGCCATCTAGATGAGGACGGACCCAGCAAAGAGGCGACACGGTCTAGTGGGTTCCATAGGGACCACGGACATCGAATAGGCGATTGCATACAACTACAGAAGGAAATATAGTACTTGATCCGACTAGGGTACCTTCGCCGCTACATAGCCTCTGAAGGTCAGGACTAGGCGCAACCACCATCACCTCGGCAGCCAACCCCAGTTCAGCACCAATAACCCTTGGGGGAAATCCACGTGATCTTAGGAGGATTTGCAGGAGGTGAGGAATTTGCTCATCCAAAGGCTCATTTGCATAGTATCGGTCGGGAGAGTATTGGAGGTGTAGAGCGGTATCAGAGCTCCTCGACTAGACAGCCATAACCTTCTCAGTTCGGACACAAGACCGGATGTCAACACCCCCATGATGACCCATTGGTAATAAGGGTCATTGTGGCTAACAGAATAATCCACCGGGTCCTCGTCAACAACGAGAGCTCGGCCGACATCATCTTTGCATCAACTTTTGACAAAATGGGCATGTCGGAAGGATAGGTGACGATCAACACCCACTGCGGATTCTGCGAAGAAAAGTGCTACCTTTGGGGTCGATACTGTGTGGTGCTCACTTTGGGAGCCCCATGCCGGGCGACAACGACGGTGGATTTCTCGTTAGTAGATGCCTCGACATAGCGTGTTGTTAGGCGGGCCCTATACCAACGCCCATCAAAGGCCATCCCTTTCGCTTATCACATGGTGATCAAGTTCCCCACTACGAACGGAGTAGGAATGGTTTGAGGAGACCAACGTGTGGCCAGGGAATGTTACTCGGCCTCAATTAAGCAAAAAATAGTCGACAACATATACATAGACGAACTCTACATGAGAGATGAAGTGAGCACTTGACCCCGAGCCTTGGTGAAATTTGGAGCTATCTGAAATTTGGATGACCGCTACTGAACACCTCGCCTACGTTGGTTCCAAGCTAGCGGAAGACCTCAGAAGCCTCCTTATCCCCTTCTTAAAACAGAACAAGGATGTTTTCGCATGGAAGCAGGAGGACATGGGAGGGATCGACCCCGCAATAATCACTCATAGACTAAATGTCAGTCCATCCGCCAAGCCAGTTAAGCAAAAGAAATTTTCCCCGGAAAGACAAAGGTGATTAATGAGGAGAATTCGACAGAAACCCTCAGCGAGTGCAATCAAGGAGGTGGAATACCCAGGTGGTTGGCCAACGTCGTTCTCGTCAAAAAAGCGAATGGAAAATGGCGACTTTACATCGATTCGCGGCGTCAGCAGAGCATGCCCAGATAGTTTCCCCTTGCCTCGGATTGACCTGTGAGTGGGCCTTTACAGCCGGTCATGAACTCCACCACGGCTATGGGCGCCTTCTCGCAGCTCTGACCGGATGTTATGGACCCTAACGACCAGAGAAGACCTCGTCGTCGCGGGGCGGGAACCTATTGTTGTAGTGGTTGCCAGTTTGAAAATGGGCTCCACTGAAGTTGGTAGAGACAAGATGTTCGAAGCAGTCGGTGCTTCTATGGAGGTGTATATAGACGACATGCTAGTAAAATCTACAGTATGAAAAGCTATCTAATGAAAGTGTTCAGATCTGAAAAGCTACAGTATGAAGTTAAGCCAAGACTGAATGCGCTTTGGAGTCTGTAGGGAAGTTCTTAGGTTTTATAGTCAAAAGCTAGGAATCGAGGCAAACCAGGGGATAAGATAAAGCGATTACTGAATGACATAGCCGTGAGCATAAAGAAGTCCCCAACACTAATAGGAAGAATAGCTGCGCTAGGCCGTTTTGTGTCCAAGGCCAGCGATAAGTGTCAGCCCTTCTTCCAAATTCTAAAAAAAGCTTTCCAGTGGGATGCCCATTGCGAAGAAGCATTCACAGCGTTAAAAACTTATCTGAGCTCTCCCCGTGCAGTGATCCCTCGAGGGAGGCTCCTTACTCTATACCTAGCCATTTGGATTTTCAACCGACGTGGGTTGCGGTCGGAGGCGAAGACAAAGTGCGACAACCGGTCTACTATTGCGGTCGAGGCCTGAGGAGGAGGGCGGGAAGAAAAGCTACAGAGATGGAGAATTGAATCCTAGCATTGGTAATCTACAGACCAGGAAAACTCGCCCTTACTTCAGGGCTCATACCGTCGAATCTCGACATAATATCCAATGAAGCAAGTCTTCACACAGACCGAGACATCAGGAAGATTGATGAAGTGGGCCATAGAGGCTAAAGACGAGTTCGACATTAGATCTGAAGCAGGGACGGTAAAGGGCGGGTGTAGGCGGATTTCATCATTGAGTTCGCCGACCGTTCACGGAGGCTATCCAATTGGCCCGCTAAGACCTCCCCGTCTGGAGATTATCAGGTCGGCGAAGTGCTCAGCGAGGAAGTGGTGCGGGGGCGATCTTTGACCTCCTCGGACGGGATATAGATGCGAATCGCCTCGGATTTGGCTTTGAGTCTCGATAACAAAGGCGAATCTGAGGCGTCATCGGACTCAACCTTGCCCACTTCGTAGACGGATCAACTTGAGGTAAGTAGTGACTCCTAACTGGTAGTAAAACAGATAGAAGACTCCTACGAGGCCAAAGGTGAGAAGATGATTTTATACCTCAGAAAAGTGTGAGAATTGCTTAAGAAGTTCATGCGGGTTCAGGTCAGACATGTGCCAAGGGCAGAAAATTCCCGAGCTGACGCCCTAGCCAAACTGGCGACAACCTCACAAGAAGACCTAGGCAGGCTGGCACCTGTTGAACACCTCCAAGAACCCTCAGTAAGCGTCAATGAAGAAGAAATCTCCCCTGTGATGTCTGAGCCGAGTTGGATGGACCCCATCTGGGATTACTTGCTAGAAGGAACATTACCAGGCGACCCGAAGGAGGCGTCAGGCTTCAGTGGATCGGCGAGTTAACATTCCTTCGAGGAACCCTTTATAAAAACGAGGTTTTCACACCCCATCCTCAAATGCATTGTAGGGAAGGCATGACTACGTCTTTGAGAGAAGTACATGAAGCGTATGTGGAAATCACCTTCGAACTCGGGCATTGAGCGGGAAAAGTCTTAAGGCGGGGGGTACTGCGGCCTGATGCCAGAAGCGACATAGTGGTCGGAAGGTCTGAGAAGTTGTCAGGAGCATGCCAAAATCTCTCATCTCCCATCCAAGCCACTAACGTCAATTATAAGCCCCTGGCCTTTTCAGCAATAGGGATTGGACATATTGGGACCCCTACCCATTGGAAGGGGCCAATGCAAATTCATATCATTGTGGCGTGGACTATTTTACCAAATGGGCCGAAGTCGAGCCTTTGGCAACCCTCACCCAGTGAAGGTGCGCAGCTTAGGTACGGCGGCTTTATAATATGTAGGTCGGGATCGAGGTCCTGGAGTCGTCGAATGTGGGAAGCAGGTTCGACAATCATAGGGTTTAGGGATTTACGCACTAAGCTCGGGGTCAAGATTTACTGCTGGAGTCCCAGTGTCGAGTGGTCGGAGTGGGCGAAGTCACTATAAGGACCATAAAGGCGGTGAAAACAAAGGTGGAAGACTTAAAGGAAAATGGGTAGAGTACCTCCTTGAGGGTATTATAGGCATCTGAGGAAACTACAGCGCATGTCGTATTTCCGAGGAAACAGTTCGGCTCGGCCTTTGAGTAGTAGACCCAGTCGAAGTTGGACTAAAATCTCCTAGGATTGAGCTATGAATGTCTCCGAACCACAGCGAGGCTCTTCGCTTAAACTTGGATCCCATAGAAGAAAAACGCGAGCAAGCCCTGAAGCGTGTGGAAGACTATCACAGGAAGGCAATGAATTATTATGACAAAGGGTTAAACTAGAAGTTACAAACCGGGTGACTGATCTGAAAAACTCCTGTCGAAGGAAGGACCCCTCGCATGGAAAATGGGACCTAGTGGGAAGGCCCCTACATCTATCGCATCATCCGACTGACAACTATGAACTCCAAGCGAGAGAAGAAAAATTCTACCTCGCTCTTGGGCAGGCACCTCAAGCGATTCCATCGATAGACCTCGGGTGTAATCTTTAATAAAGTACCATCAGTTTTCCAGATAACAGTCTGTGTGTTCACTATTTTGCTTAATATCCTTATGAATCCAAAAGCAAGGCATATCGATAAAAGAAAAGCAGGCAGCTCGGCAAGAAAACGCCTAAGAAAATTACACACCTCAGAATACGAAAATTTATGCTTCACAAAAAAAAAAAAGTTCTTTATTTCAAAGAAGATATAATTGATTCAGAGAAGATATAATTGATTCAGAGAAGTTACAATCAGCAGTGCCATCCCTTACATCTCAGGAGCAAACAGTACAAGTAGTTCCCTAAAAAAAAAAAATTCTCAAGAAAGGGAAAGGGAAAGAGAAGAAGAGAGAATGCGAACGGAAGGGAAAAGGAGAAGGAAAAGGAGAAGGAAGAGAAAGGGAAAGAAGAGAAGGAAAAAGAGGAAAAAATGGAAGGCGGTACTAAAAAGTTCTTTTTAAGTACAGCCCCTCCAGGATGGATTCCTAGCACGGCCGAGTCATCGGACGTAGCTAGGGAAAACACTAACTCTACGAGGGAGGAGCTAGGAAAAACACAACTCCTCTGGCGAATACCATCGGAACCAAACGCCAGCTCATGATCTCCAGGCAGACCTCTTGTAATGACGACCAAGCGTTGATACTTCATAGTGTGCGGGTTCCAGTTACGCCTGAAAGGGGAAGAAGGTTCGAAGCATGAGCACCATCACAGAGGAGTCGCTATTTGTAAGGAAGCCGAGGCGCTCGGGAAGTCGTACAATCCATTCCAATTCTCCATAAAGCCGCATCTGCGCCTTTCCAAGGGAAGGAAGTCAAATCGGCCATGAAACCACAGGGCCACGTCGCCCAGGAGCCCAGTAGCATAGTTTTCAAGAGCTCAGCTACTCAAAAAAGGCTATATAGCCTGGCTTGATTGGCCTTCGAGCGATTTAGCCCGAGCTTCATGGCTCAGTTTTCAAAACTTCAATGCTAAAAACAAGGCCATATAGCCACGGGCTAGTTCGGCTCGGGCCGCGTTTGCCAGCGGGCCTCGGCTCGGTTTTCAAGAGCTCAAGCTGCACCGACCAAGGCCTTGTAGCCCGAGAAGCCGATTCGGCTCAAGCGATTCAGCCTGGCCCCAGCCTTCGGTTTCAAGAGCTCGGTGCTTTCGAAGAAGGCCATATAGCCATCGAAGCCGCTTAGCTCGGGCAGATATTCGTAAGCCCAAATAGCCGGCTTTTCGAGAGCTCAACTGCCAAAGAAGGCCATGTAGCTCAAGAGTGAAGTTCACTTCAAGCAGACAGCCTCAGAGCCCGGAAGAACTCAAGCTAAGAGCCTTAACCCGTTTGCCAGCTAAGGCTTATGTAGCCAGAGCGTCAACTGTGCATATTAGTCATGGGAGCTTTCAACAACTCGCCGCGAGCTCGACCGCTTCAAAAGCCATATACACTGAGCTACCAGCCGTGCATATTAGCCTAGGAGCCCAAGTAGTCAGCCAAGAGTCAACTACTGTGGTGTGTCCTATAAACAGCCCAGAGCTGTTCAAATAAACATTAGCCCACAAGCCCTCGACATATCAGCTTTCTCAAGTGTCAACTGGTCATTTAAGGCTCTGCAGAGGCCAGGGATGTCTCACAAAAAATTAGCTCATGGAGCTCAACAACCTCGCTTTTCAAGAGCTCAACTGTCAAAAGGCCTTATAGCTACTGAGCGTCAGCCAGCGGCAGCCCAAGGAACACAATTAGGGGTAAAGCGAAGAGATAGAAAATTGGGTATTCATTAAGTATCAAAGACAAGAACGACATTACATATATTTTGGGTTGAAAGCCTAAGGTTGACAAAAACAAACAAAATTATGCAAGGAGGGTCGACCGCACGTAGGGTTATGAGCATATGAAAGGGAGAGGGCCTCACTGGGCGCAAGAAAGCCTCCAGCACTAGCAGAAAGGACCTTCTCGCTCTCGCCACCGGGAATATCGTACCCATGTCCAGCTCTGGTAGGCGCAGTAGCCCTCCTTCGAAAAGCGAGCCATCTCGTAAGCCCACCAGTGCCTCGCCCTCAAACCCATATCACTCGCCCTCCGAATGACCGCAACTCGGGCCGGAGCGTCTCCTTCAACGATCACCATCTGCTGGCGCGACAGGTTTCGCCATAGTAGCTACCGTGGCTCTGGCCTGGCAGCAGCCTCGTTTTATTACACAACTCATCTCCGGGGTCGCTTGCATTTTTCCCTGACCACCCCAGAAACATTCTGGGCAATCTCGCCCACGCAGCTCACCCCAGCTGCAGCTCTTCCTTGACCATCCGCAGTTCACTCAACTCATCTCGAGCAGCTTGCAACTCTTCCAGGACCACCCACAGCTCATTCTAGGTAGTCTACGTGTACTCATCTCGCCTAACCTCCCAAAGTTAGCCCGGCAACCTTAAGCCCCTGCCTTCTTTCTTCTTTACTCCAAGTCACGCCCCAAGCCGGCCAAAAGTATGCCTCGGGACAAACTCTCAGTTTGATGGCTTCCTCTCCCACTACTGCATCCGAGTCGCATCCAACCCTCGCTGAGGTAAGAGAAGCCACTCTATCTTTATAGGCTCTGACGACTTTGACATGACCGCTCGCCGTCCCGCCAAACTCTTTAGATGGGTAGCCACCTACCGATACCCAACATAAAGTCAATGCGCAACTCGAAACCAGGATAAGGGCAGACAAATAAAGGCACAGGAACTTACGGAGCCGACCCCCTGCAATGATAGAGCCAAAGCCTCCTCAACGCATTGCGGCATCCGACCCTTGAGATTCGAATTTGAGATGGATAGCATTGCGCAAGCAATGTCGATTAAGCAATCCTCATCTCCGTCCCCAAAGAGGCCTCCCAGTCTTCCTGCCGAAAAAGGAGGCTCGCCTCCGCGCAAGAGAGGACTCCAACCGAGATAGGCATAACCCTCCAACGGAGGCTCGCCAGCCTCCCGAGGAATTTTGGCCTTTAAAGTAGAGGCAGGATGGAGTCGAGTTGCTCTCTAAGACCTCGGCCTGAGATGGCACGCCGCCCCCCGCACCGGCGCAGTGCAGGGTGATGCGAGGACATCTCAACCTCGTGGTTTCATCTCAGCCGAATGGCCTTCGCTGGAGTTCCAGACTTTCGCTTGGCCACCTCTGTTGCTTCCAGACAACATCTCCCACGTGAGCTTGAAGCTCTCCTTATGGACTTGACAACGTGTGAGGCCTCTCGGGAGAACTTCATCGGGGACTCTAGGCGATGGCCTAAAGTAGAAGGTCTAGCACTCGAACCCGATATCCCTAATGTCCGACTCGGGATGAGCTCTGCACAGCACGTGCAAGACACACAACTACCGTCACGCTCATTTTCGGCTAAGGTCGGCGACACCGAAGAGCACACAACCACAAAGCGTGGATACCTTATAATCTACGGTTGCCAGCCAAAAAAAAAAAAAAAAAAAAAAGCAAAACCCACGGCGATTCTCTGAGGAAGCCCATCACGAACGCCAGGTTCTCTTCCCCGGGTCAAGTGGAATTATACTCCTAACGGCGGCCACTGACAAAAAAGTAGCACCCCTTCCAATGCACGGTGGGTGGGTACATGGGAGATCCGAGATGTTCAACGGCCGTTGAACTTAGAGCAAATAAAGCCCTTAGCGCCTCTTCATGTTGAAGAAGTCCAAGAGCGAGCTATATCAGAAACACCAAGCTCCTTGTCCCTAAAGACAACTAACAACCCAACCGTAACACCTACAGTTGGGCTTATCGCCGAGAAGGGCGCACGTTGAAATGCGTCGGCAAACCTTATAAACGGAGGAGGAAAACGGCGCCATTCTTGAAGGCCGCCTTTAAAAAGCATACCATCTTAGGCACTGAATCAATGAGAGGCTCACATGTCAGGAGACCAAACCTCGAAGACCAAACGGGGCCTATATCGCCTTGCGAAGATTTCCTAAATAAAGGCTCAACCGTAGACCCAATCAATGGCTGCCAGGACGGTCGAGACTCGTGATATTCGCACCCCCACAGGTATGACCATCAAATTTTTACCCTTGCCTTTACCCAAGGGAAGGTTCCCCCGGGGTAGCCAGTGTCCCATAGCGGCCGAAAGCAATTAGGACTCAGCACCCTTCCGCCCTGAACTAGACTCCGTAGAAGAGTCACCCCCTATACGCAAAGAAGAGGAACTACCCGGACCCATTAGAATACATGAAGCCAGACAAAAACCTAACTAGGCTAGCCCTAATGCCTCCCAACACCTCTCGACAATACAAAAGAAGCGGAAAAAAAAAAAGACTTTATCGGTCCCAGGAACGTAACTTAAAGGGGTTTGACTCGAAACAAGGTATTACAAAAACACCAAAAGAAGTTCTCGAACAATGATCAGACAGCCAAGAGAAAAGAAATCCAAATTACAGAGAAGGAAAAAGCTTCAATATCGAAGGCACAATGCTAACGCCGAGATGTTCTCAAAAGAAAATGAAAGAGCTGAGGAAATAAGCGCGAAAGTCGAAAAGTCATCATTATCATTAGGAAACTTGACGACGACAAAGCCCTAATCAAACCAACCCTGAGCAACCAAGTGGAGATCGCACCCAATCCAAGAAACGATACGCCAAACTCTTACCCACACCGCTATGCAACCAAGGGCCGGGGACAACTCGACGGGTTCAAAACAGGTGCGCAGCCCACCACCCAAGTCCAAGCAGTGGATCAAAAGAGGACCCATTACAGCCCAGCAAACGGTTCGGCCCCGACGCAGCCCAAAACGGAGCCCGACTCGCCATCCCTCCCAAAGGCCTATAACACGAAAAGCCCGAAGAACCCCTATCTTATAAATCGAATCGAATCTCCACTAATAAGGGAAGTAGGATAATTCCCAATAATCGCTTTCTAATTATCCCTTATTAATCTGACAGTGATAAGGAAATAAAATCCTCCCTCCAATAAGAAAGAGGCCCATCAAATGCATGCCAATTGGGAAAGCTCACCCACTGAGAACTACCAGCCACCCCACGGTGAAAGGCAATGCCAGATTCTACGCACGCAAAATTCATTCCCTGGGCGTTGATCTTCTTCCGAAGAACCGACTTAGGCATCGGAGAGGCAACGGCGAGCCCCTCGCCGATCCTTTGTTTTTGCAAAGTCCGACGACGAGTCGGCCGGAGCGCCTAAGCAAATCCAAAGACGCTCAAGCCCGGGGCTCGCTGAAAGCATCATCAATAAAATGCAATATGTTTACAACATAGAAACATTAACATTACGATGCACTATAATATAGATGGATAATAGAACATTAAAAAATATGTGTATATAATATATTTTTGGGTAATTGTTATATTTTTTTTTACTAGTATTATCATAAATTCATATATCAAATGCTTATTTATTGAAGGTTTTGCATAAAAATCAAGTCTTTAGCTAGAAAGTATAAATATAATACAAATGCAATATAATTACAACATATAAACATTAACATTACATCACAATATAATATAGCCAAATAAAAAAATAATTTTGTATGTATAAATACAATTTTGTGTAATTGTTATATTTTTTTACGAGTATTACAATAAAATGATATGTTGAATGCTTAATAGATTGAATGTTTTGTATAAGAATTATAGCCAAAAAAAAAAAAAGTACAATACAAATGCACTATAGTTAAATTATTAAACCATTAAGATTATGATACCATACACTATAATCCATGACATACATATTTTATAAGGATTATGGTAAATTGTTATGTTGAATGCTTTATATAATAAAGGTTTCGTATAAAAATCATGTCTTTAGTTAAAAAGTACAAGTATAATACAAATGTAATATAATTACAACATAGAAAACACTAACATTACGTATTCTGAGGGATTTGGCTGCATTTTAAATATTAAAATATAATATATAGATACTATTATCGCATTTCCTTATTGTACTTCTAGCTTTAACAGTTTCTGCAAACATAGACTATTAGTGTAATTTCATTAATTTCAACATAACTTATTTCAATTCATTTAAAATTTTAAAACCTTTATATAGATTCCCCTCCAAATTAAAACCTTAGTTCGCCTTTTCTTTTTCAAAAGATATAACATTTTCACCAAAGAAAAAAGAAAAAAAGGAACAATAACGAACCCCAAACATCATGTCTTTTTCTGTTTTTTTTTTTTTTAAAGATACAATCTTTCTATAGAAAAACAACAACAATGAACTAACCAAAATTATCTAATAGTGTTTATAATTATTTGTCACATAAAAATTTACTTCATCTAAACCAAAATCATAAACCTTCATAATAAATCCTAAAAACTGGATACAAAAAGCTCATATAAACCCTAAAAACTAAAATAATAACTAACAAAATTCTCCAAAAAAAGAAAGTTATAATAGTTTGAAGTTTTAGTTTTAGAGGGAGATGAGGTTGGAAGCTTCACAATTTTACAGAATGTGAGTTGCTACACCAAGGAAGCAAGGAAGAGGTCAACTAAGGGGGAAGAATGTATAACGGTGGATGGACCAATGTTTCTCCCTTCCTCATGTCTTTAAATGTAGACTTTAGTCAAATGATATTTTTGTCTTTATCAAAAATAGGTCTTCTAACGATTATCTATGTTAATAACCCATGGGAGTAAGTACCTCGGCCCTCCCTTATTGATAATTCTCCCATTATTATAAGGGCTGAATTGAAAGGCAAATAAAATATCAAAATTGACAAGTCATTGTCTAATAAACGAAGGAAAGCAACCAACTAGCTGCATCGACTTGTTACTTGTGTGATCAGAGACGCTGGATAGGCAAGGAGAACTACTAAAAGCATCCCACATTCGGACTAATTGAAAGTTTACTTATTTTATTCATTTTTTGTGGTTATATTTTGCATTCATGAATCCAAGTATTAAATGCTAATTTGGAAACTAATTACAAGTGTTTCTAAACAAAATTCAATTCATGAAAATTTTATGCTTATGTTCTTTTTTGATTTCAACTTAATTTAAAATTAATTAAGCCTATTAATTAATCCAAAATATTTACTTTTGTTTGATTTTGAGTATATTTATTTAACAAAAGATTTAAGAACTTTTGTATAAATTTAGAAAATACATTTGATTCGAAAGAAGTCACTTGAGGATTTTTTGTTTTTTTTTAAATTTTTCTAGCTAAATTTATTTTATTCTTAACATATTTTTTCTGGATTTTTTTCTTCTATCCAATTGATGAGATATGTGTACTTTTCTTTCTTTCTTTTAGTTATATTTAAAACTTAATAATATTTGTTATGTAAGGCCGTAAAATAACATGTAATAACACATTCATGAAAAGGTAGTCTGCTTGAAAATTAAGATTTCTAAATTCAATTGAGGAATTACAATATTATTTTGGTTAGAGAATGTAATTCCCCATATGTTGCCTAATAAACTTTGCTGCATCCTTATAATAAAATCTATCCAACTTTCATTTTAATTCATAGTCTTTAACAGAATAAACAAATATTTTATCAAAAATTAATATTTAAGAAGCAAAGAAAAGGTTTTTTGTAGGTTATATTATTTTTTGGTGCCTAAACATTTTAGTTACATCATAAAGAATTGCTTTTATCGACTGGTTTTAATCCTCCTCATGCCTTTGCTTTTTGAATTAACAGGGTTTACTAAATGAATTAATCATAATGGACAAGCTTTTTCATATTTCATAAAGGAAAATGTTAATTTTTTTAATCATGTCATGTTAAATTAAAAATCTAAAAAATCAAATATCATTAATGCATCACTATCTAATTTATATATAAAGAAAATAAGATATCAATAATCTATTAAATTCTGTGCCATTTTTTCATTTTTTCTTAAATTCTTGCTTTCTTTTTTTTTTCCTTATATTTTGTTCTTTGATGTTTTTTCCTAAACAATTCGTTTTGAAGCTAAGATTTTTTATATCTTTTGTGGAACTTAAAAGTGAATTTCTAAAATTTTAAAATATAATTTATATTATTAAAATTCTAATATTTTTTAGGTTATTTTAAAAGGAAAAAAATTAAATCTTTTTTTAAAGAAAATAATCAATATGAATTTTATAGATTGCTGTGTGTAACACAGATGTAGTAGTTCAAAGGCTTGGTTAGGCAGAAAAGAAGTTGAGACAAGCCATGTGAATCCCACCATTTTCTTAGTCACTTAGTATTTTTTTATTTTTTCGACATGTAAACACTTTAATTTTAATTACTATATAGTAAATTGTCTTAATCGGTATTCAAACGGTAGACTCTTCCCTTCCTATATCCTCGCTTTTCTTTAATTTACTATATATTATTGAATCTAATATCTATAGATGATTTATATATTTTTTAAAAATTTATTTTCGCCATAGTCTACGCCCGTAAATTAATATATCTTTTAAGAAATGATACATCAATTAGGTATACAATATTTAAATTCTCTATTAGGCACATCATGGTTTTGCACTTAAATTGGGCATACATCAATTAGGCATGACACGTATGGATAATAGTGTATGTAGTCATGTTTAAAAGACGTTTCACCTAATTATTCCCTAAGAAGTCTCAGTCAAGTTGGGTGGGAAACATGTGAAAGACTAATCCACTTTAAACCGTATCACAAAAAAGAAAAGGAAATAATTAATTTGTAATTTTACAGAGCTAACGTTAATAAATGGGGTTGATTTTTCTTCTCCATGTTATTCCGTGGAGAAATGGTGACCTATATTTGAATGTGAACTGAAGTCAAATGGCCATACCAAAGCCAAGTCTTTTCCTGCAGGAATGAATGTTATCGCACTACGATCACGCATCCATTTGTTAATCTCTCTTATACTGCCATCGCTTTTACCGTCATCGTGTCTTTCTCCAAGAATACGCATACAAATGTTGTACAAAACATGGTGCTGTGTCCCTCAATATGCAATCCCCACCCACAATATTGAAAAAAAAAGAGAATCTTATTGACACATATGTACAACTTAAGAATCTTTATTTACAAAGTTCACTAACTAACACTTACAATTAACCTACTAACAAATTGAAACTAATGTAAAACAGACATACCGGTAGAGTATGTTCTATTACTCACCCTCAAGACGGAGTGTGAGGATTGATAACACCATCTTGATAGAGTTTGCATATTAAACAAGTAAGGGTTTGCAACAATCAACAAGTCATGAATCAAATAGGCAACAACTTCAAAAAGCCATTAGCTAAATTTAACTTGGCTACAAAAACAAATGACAATCAATCTCTGTATATTTAATGCGTTCATGAAAAATTGGATGGGAAGAAATATGCAAAACCGCTTGGTTATCAAAAAACTGCTTGCAAATCAAAATCGAAAAATCGCAAGTAATCGTGGCAATCAAAACTAACTCACTAGTGGTACCAGCCAAAGCTCTATATTCTGATTTTGGTGAAGAGTGAGACATTGTAGGTTTCTTCTTAACATTCCAAGAGATCAAAGAGTCTCCTAAAATCGTACAAAATCTGCACCACCCGAAAGTATCAAGGCAAGACCCTTAATCAAGATCCGAAAAAGCTCGGTTGAATAGATGAGATATGAAAAAATACTATGTCTAGGGGTAGCCTTGAGATACCTCAATAAATGATGTTCATTAGCTAAATGAATTTCATAAGATTTGGAAACAAACTAGATAAGTTTGTGGACGACAAAAGTGATATCATACCGAGATATGGTCAACAAAGCAAACGACCAACGAAGTCTCCCAGAAGAGAAGTGTAGTCGGCTATGAAACCACTTCACGGGCGCTCCACTTGGGCAAACCATGGTGGCCTAATATCTTCGTTCCGCCACCAGCCAATCACAACTTGAATGGGCAAGCCGATGAGATATTCTATCAGTCTTTACTAAATAGGGGATCATAATCCTTTATCGCCCCATTATGATGGGATGAGTCCCACATAACAGAACTGATAAAATATTATAGTCCTATTTGAATAAGGGACTTATCCCTTATCCCATCTAACTTATTCAACAAGAATTAACCTTTGTCCATAATGGCTTGATATAGACTGGTCAAAGCCCACCAAGAGTCTAACAAGAAGGGATCAATACAACTTACCATCAAAGAACTCAACCCTGCATTAGAATCAAGGCAACGTTAGTTAGAAATTCAAAAACCCAATAACCGTAATGTGTAATGGGCTCCTTTGATCTTAAAATGCCTTTATCGAGCGAGCAACCCTAAGCTCAAAAAAATATTTAAGATGACCGAGATCTTTCAACTTAAAAAAAAACAAATGAAAGAAACTCTTATGAATCGCTTCATTAGGACCGGCATAATAACATCATCAACATGATCAATAAGGCAAGAAATGTAGAACCCGTCCCTCAGGAACAAAGAATAATGATGACTCGGGATGAGAACCATATCAAATAAGAGAGCAACACTAAACTTGTAAACTATTGGCGAGAAGCATATCAAGGCCATAAATCGACATATGCAACTTTACGTACAACTCCGCTTCCTTTGTCCAACAAATTACGCTAGAGGTGAGTGAACTTGCACTTCTATACACTTTCAAAGAGATCTATGAAGAAAAAGTATATCATTTCTAATTGGACAATAAAACCAACTATGGGCATAAGCCAAAACTAAGAAAATCTTAACAATGACCATCTTGCAACTAGGGTGAAAAAGTCTCAAAAATAATCGCTTCCTCTTGTTGATTATACCCTTTACTATCAAACAAAATTTCTCAGACTGCTCAACATTGCCATCAACCTCAATTTGGACTTATAAACCCATTTACATCTTCTATAGGTCGCTTCCTTTAGTAGTGGAACCATAGACCATGTTTTGTTCAGTTCCATAGCTTGAAGTTCATTATGCATAACTGCTTTCCAATGATCATATTGAATAGCTTGATGGTAGAAATGAGGCGTGTATCAGGAACAAAGTTGAAAAACATAACGAGAATGAGCTAGAGAAAACTTAGTATAAGAAGGATGATTTTGCAAAGAATCAGGCACAGGTATGGTACGTACCCATAAAGAATAATAAATGATAATCACGAAGATAATAAGGTGATGAGCAACCTAGCGGAACGATCGACAAGGAATGGGCCGGAATAAGTAGGCGAAAAGATGGAATAGAAAAGAAGTTGTTGAACATGAAAATGCTAGAAAAAGAGGCTGCATAGTAGGATCGAAGCCGAGGAAAGGATCGAAATATCATAAGAATTAATATGGAAATGAAAAGGGAAAAGAGATTCATGGAAAAGTTCATCTCTAGACACAAAGAATGACTTAAAAACAATATCATAGAGTTTATAACCTTTGGCAGTAGGAGAATAGCCAACAAAAAACCCAAACTCGAGCTCTAGGAGAGAATTTGATACGGTGAGAAATAAGAAGAAGGGAAACAAAGACAGCCAAAAACTCTCAAAGAAGAATAATCAACACTAGTTTTTTTCTTTCTCAAAAAACCACCACCCCATAAACCACCATATTTTCGTAACCCATGCCTTCCTAATTCTTCTCTCCTCCCACTCTTTATGCCAAAACCACTAAGTTTCAAAAGGAGATATGGTAGATTTGGAAGGTTCAATATGTTACTAGGGGCCCATTCAAATTCCCTCCAACATCTACTACATTTTTTTATAGCTCAAATTTATTGGATTATGCAATTGAATGTTCAAAACATTTTTCTGTTTAGTCTCTAAGAAAATGATCTACAATAGCAACCTTAGGTTCTTCTTATTTAATTTTCTTCCCACATTTTTATTCTTTAATGTTCCCTATATGATCTAAAGTAAAACCCTTTGAGTTAGGTTTGAGTGTTTATTACAAATTGTTATCCACCCTGATTTCTCTTAAGGGACGTTTTGAACATGGGAAACTGAGAGGTGGAATGGGGATCTCTATTACACTCCATCAGCTCATTCTCATGTTTCAATTAAGCAATTTTCAAAATAAAATACTTCAAGGGAATATTGATATATTCATAATTGAATTTTGATATATTTTAGGGTTGTGGATTTTATTGTATATGATGCGTATTAAATAATAGATGAAATTTAACCTTTTTTTTTTTTAATTTGTACTTTTCAAAATAGAAATTTTTTACTAATTCAAATATATATATATATATACAAACACACACTTTTGTTATGGGAAGGAATGATTACATATTTGTATAGTTGAAGGATTTTTTTTTAAGGTCATTTTTAAATTATATATTGTTTGTTTAATCTAATATTTGGTAGAAAACTATGGAAGTTTATTAATATTTAAATGAAATAAAAAATAACATAAAATCATGTAATGTAAGTATTATTTTAATTTTTTTTCATTCTAATTCCTAGTATTACCTAATTTTTTCACCCTACATAAGATTTCTTAAACTAATCCGAATAGAATCAAATTATTAATTCCATTCCATGGAGAAATAAGAATGGAAAACGATTTCTCTTCATTCCCAATGTACAAATAGTAAGACTAGTCTTCATGAATATTATTTTCAATACAAGTTCTCGATTACTTTAATCTTAGTTTATGTGGATGGTATCATAATTGGTTGCAACCCTTGCTATAATTCAATGAATATTCACCATCGTTACCTACAAATTTTCTCTAGAGAACCTTGCCTACTTGAAATACTTCACTATAACTAAAGTTAAGTATTTTGAGAGCACACAAGCCATATTTTTTTATTCTTTTACATAGTTGATTGTCAAATGGTTAGACTACCAACTAGTGTTAGCTACAAAGGAATATCATGTTACATCTTCATAGGTTATTGAATCATGTTCAAGTGAGCTACCCGCTAGGAAAATCACCATCTTCCATTTGGAATTAATTAACAACTTTGTAGCTCTGTGAAGAGCTGCCGTCTTTCTCTCGCCTAGTAGAAAGGAAAGGTTAGATTATAGATTTTCAAGGAGAAGATAGATTATGAAAGCAATGTATAGATTCATCTGCCCAGAATGAAGCAACCTATAAGAGCCCACACAATTTGTACCAGATTTGACTTGTTTCCTTCAAGTGGTATATATTTCTGTATCACCAACCACAAAGATTACTTGTTTTTGTCCATATTTTTAACACAAAAGTAGGGTGGATGGTGGTGTGTAAAATTACCTCCTTTTCGGGGCAAGAATCTTCAATACCTGCCTCAACTGTCATCTCCCTTGTGATGGACAGTGGGTTGGTGACGAGGAAGTTTTGACCCAAGAACTGGATTCGGTGGGGATAGAGGATCAAGAGCAAAACCTTGGGTTTGTTCTTCTCACGCCTCTTCCTTGTTTCTCAGCTGTGTTTTTGCTTGACAAAATGAATCTAAAAGTTTTATATAATATTCATGTGTGCCTGCTTGAGACATAAATGTGAATTGGTTTTTTCTCCACTCATCTTCCTCATTTCTAAAAATATTTGAAGCATTATGGAATAAGTGGATTTATTGAAAGTGAATTGTGATAACGTATATTGATTTGTTTTAAATTGATCGATACAATTGATCGTGGTGTGGAAATGAAATCATGAAAAATCAAAGATGAGTATCGAAACCAAGACAAGAAATGTATACAGTAATAAAATTGCTAAGAATGATTTGAGAGCCTTAATAAAATGTTAACCGCGTTCGAAGTTAAGGATAGATTGGTATACCAATAAGGGTCAAATGAGCAAGACTGGTCGAACGTAATGTCGCGGTCACCCGATCCGTAGCCCGCCAGGACAAGATTCGCAGCAGTTCACGAAATGATTTTGCATTAACTACCAAGAGTCTAACGGGACTGCACTGCGTTATAAAACATTTTATACTTCCTGCGTACCCCACCGGACCGTGTCGATGATTCGTTATCCTGTGCACCGAAAACATATATAGGTTAAATTTGCTTAAGGGCAAAATGAAAAGAAAATTGTGAAATGCATGATTTGTGTTTTAATGATTTATTGCATATGAAACTGCATGATTGAAATAACCAATGAATTGTAATTTGAATGTATACGAAATGAAAATATACATATATGTATTGTACCGCATTGGTCATTGAAAAAAATTATACAAAGGCATCGATTTAGAAGAATGCATGGTTTACTTAAATTGAAATGAAGAGAGAACTGTATAGAACCACTAGGCATGAAAATGCTTAGCACGTTGTTTTATCATCGAGCTGGTACCGTGTGAATAGGTACGAAGGAAAAGACCGCAACGATTCAAAGTCAACGTCAAGGCCTCATGGAGTTGAAGTAAAGCTCCAACCCTACATTCATGAAATGTATTTGACACTTTTTGTACAAACTCTTATTTTGTTTTGTAAATATTTTGGTATTGAAAACGGCTTATAATTTCGTAATTTATAAAGGTGGTAAATGGACCAAATGGGAATGTAATGCCATATTTAATGGAAAATGTGTATTGAAAACAAAATGATGGGCCCCCTTTAAGTTGAATTAGTATACACAAATATATTTTCATAAAGATAAATATCCTTTACATAATGAGCATTAGAAATGTGTTTTAGTGACAAAAGAAAAAGGAATTGGATTCAAAAAGAGGACCACGTCCCGAATCCGGTTCGTCCTTCTGGTCAGTTCGAGTCGGGTACGGGGGCACGAGTCATCACATTTTTAGTGGTATAAGAGCTCAGGTTTAGCGTTTCTACAAAATGATTTGAAATTTTGTAAAATGATTTTGAAATTGCTTATGACATGCATCGATTGCATATATGATGACGGACTTAATGCGGATTGCTCATCTTAACAGTAAGCATGGAAAGTTCAGGCCCCAATAGTGTCATTGTGAATAGAGTCTATAGAGATTGTCCCATTAGAATACGAGAGTATGAGTTTCCGGGAGATTTGATCGAGTTGTCATTTGCAGAGCTCTTGACAGATATCGATGGACTTTCACCGGCCCCGACACCAAGTCAGAAGCATCAGTATGAAGAGAGGATCACAGCACACCGAGTGGTGAGGAAGTGACTTTATCGTGAGAGATCGAACCACCTCTAATGTGATATCGCCACTACTACCAGAACGATGGTTCAAATGGTGAAGCCTACTTCGTGTATGTGATTGATACCAAAAAGGCGCAGCCTAGCTTTTATCGTGACATCCCTATAGTTGCTGATCATCCGATGTGTTTCCGGACTTAATGAATCTTGCTTTCCTACCGTATGTAGAGACCGCTTTTTTGCAGCTATAGATGACATCCTTGCGGTATTCAAAGGATCGAAGATCATGATACACACCTTCGAAAATAGGCTAGAACCTCGAGACATGCTATATGCTGAAATGCGAGGCAAATGCATTTATGAGAGAAGGTCCTTTTCTGACACATTGGAAGAAGAAATTCGAGGATCCACAGTGATAGAGGTGATTATTGAATGGAAACCAGTCGAGAAATGCTCAGAAGTGCATAGTTTTCGGGATCGCGGTGTTACTGCATAAGGTTCATGGGTTCATGACTACTGGCCTCTGACGATACATTTGCCTGCAGAATGATTTGAGTGAGTGAAAAGTGCCTGCTTAGTTTTTGAAAATTGCTATCTTTAATCGAGGCATCGTTTATTCAAATAACGTAAAGAATATGATTTTATGATGCTCTAACATCGGACTTGATGTGTCCTTATGAAAAAGGGTAAAGTGATACCTATGCTTCGCGCGCTAGTTTGTTGAAAGAACCACCTTGCACGAATGATTGGAATCGTCATTGTGTTTGCATTGAAAATTTGGACACTATCTTTATGGAGAAAGTGTTTCATCTACACCGATCACGCCGTGCCAATATTTGCCGCAAATAAAAGCTTAACTTGAGACAACGTAGATGGATGGTCGATCAAGGATTATGATTGAGTGATTGATTATCATCCCGAAAGCCAATGTAGTATGCATGCCCGGTAGAAACTCAAGACAAAATGCTTCGGTGCATCGAATGCCTATTTGTCATTATCAAACGATGGTGCAATGGTGGCAGAATTGATAGCAAAATCGGATTTGTTAAATCGAGTGCTCGAGGCACAAAATGAATGATGAGAAAATTGCAGAAATTGTTAATCAGAATAGAGTGGGGAAAGAAACTGAGTTTACAGTGAAAGAGGATGGATTCTTGTACTATCGAGATCGTGTTTGTGTACCTAGTGATGATGAATTGAAGAAATCCATTCTTGAAGAGGCACATAGTGGATCTTTTACTATGCACCCTGGTAGCACAAAGATGTATGAGGATTTAAAGACTTCATATTGGTGGTCCGGAATGAAAATAGATGTTTCGAACTGATCAAGTGTATGGTGGGTCGAAAGTGAAAGCTAAACATCAAGTTCCTTCCGATTTGTTATAGCTCATCGTGATTCCGATCGTGAAATGGGACTCGAATCACAATGATTTTGTGGCTCCAAGTTACCAAAGGACAAGAAGAAAGCATGATTCGGCTTGGGTCTTGGTTGGATCGATTGACTAAGTTAGCTTACTTCCTACCAGTGAGAACCGACTATTCACTTGGACAAGTCGGCGCAGCTACATGTATGAATGGTCTTGCATGGGATTCCAATATCGATCATTTCTGTAGATCTCGTGCCACCTCCACATTTAGGGAAAGGTAAGAGGCTTTGCACTGGATTAAATTTCAGCACAAGACTCACTCGCAACCGATGCAGAAAATCTGAAGAGTGATCCAACTCACATATACAGTTGTGTGATCGATTTAGAGGGTAATGATAGATTACATTCCTCTAGTTGAATTTCATGGTAATAACAATAGCTTTCAATGAATATCGAATGGCGCCATATGGAAGAAATGCAAAACACTATCATGTTGACCGAAGCATGAAGAAGATAATTGGTCCCGATTTGATTCAAGAAATTGGAGGAAAAGTGAAATGATTAGAGAAAGTGGCTAAGTGGAAAGACAAAAATCCTATGCCGATACGAAGAAAGGATATTCTATATAAGATCGACGAAAAAGCGTTTTTAAAGACGCTGAAGAAGGTAATGAGATTTGGGAAAAAGGGCAAGTTGAGCCCTAGGTTCATTGGGCCATATGAGGTGATAGAGAAAGTGGGTTCAGTGGCATACGTGATTAGTTTTGCCTCCAGTCGAAAGATTCAAAATGTTTTCCATGTGTCAGCGTTAAGGAGGTACGTGTCACCACCATGTAGTCTCTTTGGAGACGATTGAGCTAGACCACATTTGACGCATGAAGAGGAGCAGAGAGATCTTGGTTCAGGAAGGAAAGAGTTGCGTAAAGTTTAATCCATTGCAAAGTTATGTGGAGAAACCAGCACCGAAAGCCACGTGAAAGCGAAGAAGATATACAAGAACAATACCTCAATTTTTAGATGAAGGTAATTTCGAGGGACGAAATTTAAGGAGGGAGAGTTGAAACGACTGAAAAATATCCAACAGCTTTTATAACATGTTCAGTGGTGTAAAATAAATTATACTATATTTTTCTCCGCGTTAAATGGCTAAAAGGAAAAATGATAAAACTCCGAAATTTTATAAGAGCCAACAAATTTGGTAAAAATGTCAAATGATGACCTAAGGTCAAATGAGAAATGGGTGTCAAAGTATAAACAGCAAATGAACTGAAATGAGAAAATGAGAAAAACCACTAATGTTCTAGCCAAACACACATAATATGACATGAGAATAGATCTGTGAGCCTATGGAATGCCCATTTTGCATTCACATTTTTTTAGAGGAGCAAGGGGGATAGGGCTTGGGAGAAGAAGGGTTTGGTGTAAGCTTCATTTTTAACCATCTTTGTTCGGGCAAAGGTGAAGATTTAACAGCCAAAGTAGGAAAACTAACTAACTCCTCTTGATGACTGATTTTAACCCTAACCTTATGTAAAAGTGATTTTGATGGTTGTAGATAAATTTGAGTTTTTTTTAAGTTAAGTTTGAAAGTTCTTTTGGGGTTAGATTGGTTTTGAGGAATTTTTGTATAAAGGAAATGATGAAGTTTCAAAGGAGTTGTTGAGTCAAAACTCAAAACCCTGTTTTGGTTTTGCTATAAGTTAAATTATAATCATCCAAATTGGAGTGATTCAAATTGGTAAAGAACCATAAGAGCTAGAGATACAAATATATAGAAGGGATTCATACAAATTGTAGCTCTATGCCCCCAAATATAGCTTGTAAGGGTGAGTTTTGGGTAGTTGATGGCATGCCTCTTCTCGTTTTGGGGTGTAGTTGTGTAGTGTTTTAGTTTGTTGAGTTTCACTCATCCAAATTGAGGATTCAAAATTTTGGGTAAAATAGACTTCTAGGGGGAATAATTTACTTGAAGGAATCTTTATAATGTGTAATCCATCAAAGTGGAGCTATGTGCAAGAACAACTGATTCTCGCTTGCAAATTAGAGTAGTCCTGGATGTAAAAATGCAATAACTTGAGTTTTGGTGATCCAACTTGATGATTCAAATTGAGAAGAAACCTTAGAACCATAGCTTTATATTAGTTGAAGAAACAATTACCAATTTTAAGACCCTTGAAATCGAGAATAACAGCGGAGTGTCAATTGGCTGGGCATGCAGGCCAGTCTGGCATTAAAATGTCGTAACTTGAGTTTGGGTGATCCAAATGAGATGATTCAAATTCATACTGAAAATAAACTCATAGAGCTATCATTTTATTGAAGGAAGAATGAGCAAAATATGGCTCATGTGTCCCCAGAAAAGTTTTCAAATGACGGTGTATTGGGTAGACACCAACCCTAACCAAAAATCCTAGAATGCACAACTGATTTTTTTCTTGGGTTGTTCTTTGATAGTGACATATTTGTGATGGATTAGGGGTTGGTGACAAGGAAGCTTGACCCAAGAATGAGATTATGAAAATAGAATGAAGCGACAACTTTTGGGTTTATTTCTCCACACTTATTCCTTGTTTCGGTTTTGTGTTTTGTTTGACAAAATAAATCTAAATGGTTTTATATGAATATGCATGTATTGCTCCGGTTGACCATAAATGAGTGGTTTTGTTCTCCACTTCTCTCTCTCTATTTCTAAAATGTTTGAAGGATTAATAAATAAGTGGATTTATTGAAATGAATTGCGATAAATTGCATATTGATTTGTTTTAAATTGATTTGATACAATTGATTGTGAAATGAATTGCACATGAAAAATTGCATGAGTATTGGAACCATGTATTTGGATATAAATGTATATATACTATTGTAAATTGCTATGAATGATTTGAGCGCCCTTAATAGAATCTTAACCGTTAAATTCGAGTTAAGGATAGATTGGTATACCAATAAGGGTAAAATGAGCAGCTGTGTCACTCCGATCCGTAGCCCAGCATGACAATATCGGTAGTGTTCACGAAATGATTTTTAATAACCAGTTAGCAGCCCAACGGGACCGTACTATGTTATAAAACCTTTTTTATACCGACCTACAACCCAGCGGGACCGTGCCAGTGATTCGTTATCCTATGCACCAAAAACATAGGTTAAATTCGCTTAAGGGAAAAATGAAAAGAAAATTGAGAAATGCATGATTTGCGTTTGAATGATTAATTGCATATGAAACTGCATGATTGAAATGACCAATGAATTGTAATTTGAATGTATACAAAATGAAAATATACATATATGTATTGTACCTTATTGGCCATTGAAAAAAAAATTATACAAAGGCATCGATTTAGAAAAATGCATGGTTTACTTAAACCGAAATGAAGAAATTGTATAGGTACGAGAAGGAAAAGGCCGCCAATGATTGAGTCAATGTCAAGGCCTCTCACGGGTTAGTAAATCTCAACTCTACATTCATGAAATATATTTGACACTTTTGTACAAACTCTGATTTTGTTTTTTGTAAATATTTTGGTATTGAAAGCGACATAATGTCGTAATGTATAAAGGTGGTAAATGGACAAATGGGCATGTAATTCATTATTTAATGGAAAAACGTTTATTGAAAACAATGATTGGCCCCTTTAAGTTGAATTGGTATATACAAATATATTTTCATAAAGATAAATTTCTTTTACAAAATGAGCATTGGAAATGTGTTTTACTGTCAAAAGAAAAGAATTGGATTCGAAAAGAGGACTGCGTCCCGAATTCGGTTCGGCCTCCGAGTCGTGTCAGGTCGGGTACGGGGGCACGAGACATCACATTTCATACCTTTAATATCTTTTTTTTCACTTCCTTCTTCTTTGTTCGGCTCAAATCCTTGGAGAGCACAAAACCAACTTGGTCTCCTCTCTCACTCTCTCAACCGTGCCCTAGTTCTCAATGTGAAGATATGCCCAAATGAGAAATTCTATTCAAAGACCAATTTTTGGTCTTAACTTAAAACCTTCACTAGGCCTTGTTTGGCTAGCACATTATTTCCTCATTTCTCATATTTGCATTTAAATCCTTCTTTTCTCTTTCATTTTCTATTCAAATTATTACCCTTTTTCCATTTTGGCACATACACTTCTCATTTATGACCCTGACGTTCTCATTTTGACATTTTACCAATTTAACCTTAATTCTTGTATAATTTTCGGGTTTTATCATTTTTTTGTTCTTTAACAACATAAATTATGAAAAAAATACAATTTAACTTATTTTATACCTAAACATGTTATAAAACTGCTAGGGTATTTTTAAGGCGTTACAACGACATCGGCTCGACATAGCAGCATCAATTAGCGATTAATCGCGACATCAAAGCGAAAACTCTGGCAATATCGCGACATCAAACTGAGCATCAGGCGGCACTATGATGTCTTGTGACTTCGTTCAATGCGTGACATCAGCTCCAATGTTGCAACGGAAAGGCAATGTAGCGACATCCCGGATAATCTTCAACCTGCGATCAATGTAGCGCTTATCATGACATTACGACTTATGCTAAAGGTAAAAATTGCCCAATATTTTTCAATTTCGCGACATCATGTGATCCACGACGTGACAATGTGCGGTAGCCAGCGAACGTGCTTCGACATCGGCCCGGCTAGGGCAACAATTATAGGCTTTTTGAAGTGCATGACTCTCGCCTCATTTTTAAGGCCCAAGATCCAATTGATAATAGAAGCCATGGAGTAGTGCTTGGCACCGCCCGAACACAGAATATAGGGTATTGGAGTCTCCTTTGTGTGTGTGTATATATATATATATATATTTTTTTCTTTTCGTTCATTTAGTTTCGACTTACTTTAATTAGTTTTTCTTTAGTTTGAGTAATGATTAGGGGCTTAAGTTTTGAAATTTGGGTTCATTGTAAACATTTGGTTTCATTCTGCATTTTGATTTTAATGAATTTGGAAATTTATGGATTTCTTTTATTTCAATTGCTTGCAATTTAATTAATTTTCACGACCCGATTAGTCAGCATTATTTGTAATCAGTTTGAAAATCTTTTGAGCTCCCTCTTGGAATGGATTGATGTTGTTATTATTTTATGCGCAACTTAAAAGAATGTCATGGTTAGAAATCTTGAATTTATCTAATTGGTTTTGTTCTTGCAATTAACTGTTCTTAATATTAGTATCTTGTACCCAAACAAAGGGCTGTATCTTGCTTTGATTTCTAGGAGGCCCTCTGAGTGACACAAAGATGGAGAGATTCTTTGGTATATAGTACTTGGGGTATATTTGATTAATATTATGGAACTAATGAACTCAATATTACTCTGTGATCCTTGCTTTAATTTACTCATGTGAGGGTTAAGATGGTTGATGTATATCAGGTTTAATTTAACAAGAGGTTTCTCCTCTGTTTGATGGGAATGATCTTGATCAGAGTGTTAGCATAAGATTTGATCAAGGGAGATAGAGAGTTTGCACTCAAATTCGAAGGATGAGATACCAATTAGATTTGAGAGCTTGTATTATCCCTATCTGAGACGAGAGTGCCAGTCCCTAAATTGGTATGAAGATGCTGGAAAGGAAAAATATCCAGTTCTTAGAAAGAGGATTATATCCTACAAGTAACTGATTAGACCTATGTTTCTGAAACAATTATGGTTTTCTAATTAGTGAAATGTATAGTGTATGGAGGAATCCAAACTCTACTACCCTGCATCTTTAACAAGTTCAGATTTCAAACTAGTGGTTGAATTACGTTATAAAATGATGCAAAAATTGATAATCATACATTGTCCCCATTTTTCCGGTGTTAACTTTACTCAATGAACTCTCAATCCAATTTATTTAAATTCTTTGATTTATAGTTTGTAAATTTTATTTAGTGTATCATTTAGTTTAAACAAATCAATTTATGTTTGTGAGTTCAAATAGTAAAGGAACAGTGGTTAGATGGTGATTTTGGACCTCTCATCAATCCTCGTGGGAATAATATCTGGACTTAAAATCCACTGTATTACTTGCATGACCTATGCACTTGCAGAGAATTGGACCAATAATAGATTTCATTATTACATACATCGAAATTAACATATTTTCTTATAATTTTTAGTCAAACATCAATTTTGGCATCATTGCAAGGTTGGATAATCTTTGGAAATGACCTTGCAATTTAGCACACTTGCTCTCATCATATAAGTTCCTTAACAAGTTTTTGACAAGGTTCATAAAAAAGTACAGCAAGAAATACTTACATAATGTGGGAAATGCTGGATAGTGCCAAGAAAAATTAAGATACGGAATAAGGGAGCAACAAGCAAAATAGGTCTTATTGACCATTTTGTATTGGGAAAACTATTCCTATTAGTTACTTTGAGTGATAAAGTAAGCTGTTTTGGCCACTCATTACTCAAACCTTTGTATTCCTCAAAGACATGGTTGTTATACCCTCAATTGTTTTATGAATAAACAAAGTAGGTTACATGACACTGGGGCGGAAAATATGGGATGACTGTGGTGATACAGTGGCTTCCCAACGCCATTGCATTCATGGTAGCATCAGTACTCTAATTCAATCTCCGGATAGGTCCTAGGATTATTAAGGTCATTGGAGAAATAGGTATGAGACCAGTTCCCATATAAGATTTAAGGCAGTAAAGTTGTCTTTTGGCCACCTCACCTTAAAAACACAAACTTCTTCAAGATTCCCTAATGATTCCCTAAGGAAGACTTTTTGACCATCTCAAGATTAGGGAAAAAGGGGCGGAAATATCCTAGTGAAAAAAGGTAGGCCTCTCTAAGCCCTTTGGATTGTTACTTTTCCTAAGCGGAAGAACAAGGACAGGTTCTGTAGATGATAAATCATAATCACTCTAAGATGAGGAAATAGCCCTCATCTTTGAATTGGGAGTAAAAGGAAAGTGGACTTTGTAGCCACTACACACATTCATATCACGAATTTCTTTGAAAAAGAAGCGGACTTGTCGCATCATTACACCATTAGATTGTTCATCAGTTCAGCTGGAAAAATCATTAAGTTGAAGAGAAATCTCGGGTTTACCACAGAGGGAAGATGTTGTTCACCGTGGCGAAAGGCGTTCGCCCTGACGAAGGCTGTGTTCATGTGGGAGAAGGAAGGCGATTGAAAGACCATTCAAGGGTTCACCACGGTGAAGATGCTATTCGCCGCGACTAAGATGGTGTTCGTCGCCGCGAAGATGTTCTCCACGGTGAAGGATATTGCTCGCCACGACGAAGGACATTGCTCTCCATGGCAAAGGATATTGCTCTCCACTTTGAAGAGAAAGTTGTTTGAAATACCAGTCTCGGGTTCATACACTCCCTCGAGTAAAAGATCTGGTACTGGTTCATACACTCCAATGGTGAAAGTCTAAAAAGTGTAGGAAGGAGTGCGGTGTAACACCCTTTTTCGGTAGGACCTGATTGGCGGGTTTGAACCGAATCCGGGATGCTCGTTTAATTCTTTTTATTTACTTTTCATTCATTTGTTTTTTTGTGAATTTTTTTGTAAAAATTAATAAGGCCCAAATCTGACCGACGAAGAGTAGTTGAGCCGACTTGGTTTACTCTGACCATTCTCATTTATCTTATCAAAACATTTTATTCATGTCATTTCATTTTAGGGTTTTCAATTACGCAGAAGCATTTCAAATGGTAGGCCCATAAACATTTGCTCTTACACAATTCGTTTACAAAATGGCATATCATGCCTTAACAAAATGATATACAAAACACTATTTTAGAATTTTTGTTCACAAATATCCATGTTTAAAAATGATATGCATATGGCCAGAGGTATACACTTATACGCCGCAACTTCCTCTATGACTCTACGCTTCTTGATCACTACAAGAAAAAATGCAATTCTTGACATATATTATCTTGACTTATGACAATATATGTCAATATTGTGTATTTAAATTAGCAATTATGACATATATAACTTACTTCAAAGCAATAATGACATACATAAAACTTGTCCATGATTTGGGATGATGGAACCTTGACTTATAACAATATATAGTATCGTATTGTGCTGTTTAATTACATTACCTTATCTCCCTTTTAGAGCAAGATTCCCTCTCCCTCATATTTTTCAAGACGCCAATTTCCTCCCTCGCACACATATCAGACATCTCAAGGGCTCAATAAACCTCTCAAATTCGTCACCATCACCGGCGTACTCTCTGAGCCATGGCTCACCGCGCCGACCCATAGCAACGGCTCGAGCCACATGGCCTGATGACAGCGTCTTGTATGCCCGTGGAGACCGGTTGCTCCAGTCTTGAGACGGTACTCCCGGTGTGAGGACCAGTCGAGTCTGGCATGACAGGGACATAGATTCCTTCGAAAGCCATAGTAGAGCGTTTAGAGCGAGACAAACCACCTCCATGAAAGTGCAATACGATGGGAATCTTGGGTGTTCGAGAGGAGCAACGGGGCGGTAGTCCCCCCGGAGAGGTGGGTTCTTGAGTTCGAAGCGGGGTGGGAAAATGTCGAGAAATGGACTATTTCTTTTTCTTTTTTCAGTTCAGAAATTTGATTTTAATGAATTGGATTTTATGGTTTTGCTTGAACTATTGTGTTGTGTGAGAAGATTGGAGACTACATTTTCGACTTTGAGTAGAAATTTGGAGTAGAGATTTGACAACATGGTACGATGGATACAACAACAATGTTGATGTGAATCTTCATAATATATGTGTGGTGTAGTTGTTGGGAATACTCTGGTTGTTGAATTTTATATTTTTGAGACGATCGGTGAGAATGAATGTTGAAGAAATGAGATTCATGCTTCGAATGTCCTTTTGTTGTTATTTGTTTGCTACACCGCGATTGTGCTCAACATGTTCATGTGTATGTATCACGACAATTATTAGTGAATGAATCGTCTGGCTGCGATGAAATTGCCAATGAGATATCTTTGTATATATTCGACTGGCCCCGAAGTTTATTATTTTGTTAGAAGAATGAATGATCGGCGCATGTGATTATGTTTAATAGTTAAATACATAGCGTGGTATATGGTCAAATGGCGAACAAGATTGAATGTATCATGATCGATCTGAGATTAAGCAATGTTTGCATGAAGTATTTGTTTGATGTATACACATGTTTTACTCACGGTATTTTCATGTTTTTTGATGTTTACTCAAAGGCTTGTTTGGACATTGGTTTCCATATTCAAGGAGGGATCTTTAGTTTGATTTGTACTATTGCGAGAGGATTTCTTTTTGAAATGCAGGAGGTGAAAGTGGGGTTTTTGGGTTTTTTATATATCTTCTTTGAAATGGGTAGAGGCTGGTTTGAGGAAGAAAACTTCAGTTTTTTCCTTGGGACATAAAGTGGTAGATTAGGATTTTGAGTTCTTACATTCTTATTTTTCAAAATGATACATTTGTTGGGGTTTCTTATAAATGGTTTCTCCTTCCCTATGTTTGTTTGTGGCACTCCTTGAGTTTATCAAATGGGTTCTTCTTCCTAGTCTTGTTGGCAGAAAAGCGAACAAAATGAGGGTGAAAAATAGATGACGAAAGGAGGGGCAAGAAGAAGGAGAGATATAACCTCACCACGGTTCCAAAGTTGGTAAATATGTGAAGGGAGCTGGAAACGGTGTCTTCTTATTTCTTATACATGATGATTTCTTTATTTTTGGTTTTGAGGTTAATGAAACATGCCACCATTTTGCTTTGGACACTATTTTGGTTTGGTTTTTAGATTTAGATTAGTTTTTCTTTTGGAAAATTTTGTGGTATCACTTATCACATGTATTGTATGCTCTGTTGCTTCTCTAGACTCTGCTGTTCTCTTATTAGGCACATTATCAAATATCTTAACTTCGGAGTGATCTTGGGAAACGAAACCGGCAGAAAAGAAAAGAAAAAAAAAAAAAAAAAAAAAAAATGGTTTGCTGAGGTTGGATTCTGCTGCCCTTTCAAATTCAACAAGTTTGTGGAAGACCCACTTGATCCTCTGGCATAAATCTGAATTCTTGACTCAATGGGCTTTCACAGAGTCCAAAGAAGACACTATAAGAGTTCGGACGAGAAAAAAGTTATGCTGTCCATTGAAATTTCTAGCGGAAATTTTTGCACACGGGTGCAAAATTTCGCACCCATGGTGATGGTGCAGAAGAATTTAGCATGAACTGATGCGAATTCGCACCATGCGAAAATTTGCGCCATGAACTGGTGCGAAATTTCGCACCCCATGGCGATAAATTTTCGCACCGTATTAGCGGTACCAGCTGCGACACTCTAACGAGCGACCATAACATCCGGGCTCGTTTAAAGTCCATTGCTGGACTCTAAACCGTAATCAGAAATCAGGCATACCTGTGAAGTTTAACGCTGGCTTAATGTGAACCGTTTTCATTTCCCTTGTTTTTCCTCTGAACCATTTCATAACGATAACAAATCGTAGCGATATATAGCTTACGAAAATGCCATGAAAGAAAATGAATGTGAAATACATAAATGAGTGATATATGAATACGAATGAATAGATAAAAGTATATGAAATGTAATGGTACAAAATATGAGCGTACATGAAAGCATATGCCTTCACTAATGGTATTCGGGTGACACCCTCGCTTGAAATCTTATAGGAAGCCTTGATGATGGTATTCGAGGTTGGGGTGTTACATTCTATTGCCACAAGAATAGGTAGCATCAAACTCCATAATCCTAAATAGTATGAGGAACCTCCAAAAACTTGTCTTTCGTTTGGTGCCTTGGATTTGAGGACAATGAACCCTTGTTCATTAAAATACCGGGTTTTATGTATACCAATAATTAGTTAATATATTTTTATTTCCTTATTTTATTTAGTATATAGGTATGGGTTAATGAAATACTCAAGATGCATGGTATTTTACGAGAGATTTCAAGATGTATATACGAATGTGTTCGTACTAATATTTTTGTTGTACGATTTGTTATTATTTGGTAAGATTAAGAAGTTTGTGTGGTACTAAGATTTTATTACATGGATTTCATCTTCAACTAATAATTAATTAGTGTCATTTATTTATTTTTTGGCCTCTGGTGAGGTTAATGAAAGACTCAAAGGTGGTTTTTGCATAGAAACATTTAAAGATGTATATACATACATGGGTTATTAATATTTTGGTTTGTATAATTTATCTATTGGTTCCTATGAGTTTTTTATTTTGATGTATGTGTATAAATAGAACTTGATTTACATTATCTTTTGGTATCTTTTTGTTCTAAGTAAGTTGTTAGCTTCTCACTTTTGGTGTCTCTTATTTTGTTTGTATGTATTGAAAGGGGACAACAGTTTAATTAACACAATATAATACATGTGTTTTTAATAGCTATGCATATTTATATGGTGCATTGTGGTTAACAAGATTAAAGTCTTAGTTATAGAAAGCAGAGGTATATATGTTTTGTATTAGTGTTTAAATTAAGCAACAATGATTTTAAATATGCAACAAGTTATTTTATATCATACTTCTTCAGACTACAGCATTAAAATCTCTATTTTAAATTTTTCAAAGGCTATCATGGCATATGCTTCTAATTCCAATTTATAATCTATGGTGGAAGATGCCACCTTGACATATTTTTAAAGAAACCATGATTTATTTTGAACACAAACCTTGACATATTATGGAGTGGTAGAAAGAGTTATATTGATTAATGAAAAACACATTCATTGACATTTTATATATATCAGGTTGCTGATACACCTACCTTGACACTGCAATAGATGACATATAAGACTAGGAAGTTATGATGACATATAACACATACGATGACAGTCAGTAACCGTTAAGATAGGTTTTTTTTCTTATAGTGGATCTTGCCTTCTTTCCTGTTTACTCGAAATTTGCGCATAGATAAAAACTATATGCTAAGCATTTTCATGATTAGTGGTTCTATATAGTTATATTCCAATTTTCAGTTTAACATGACATGTATTTATCATATAATCATGCATTTTATAACAAACTATCCTCATGCTTATTCATTTCACATGCTTTTTACTTTATAAATCATTAGTCATATAAATATCATTTCATGCAACCAATTTATTTAACTCAAATCATGAGATTCAAACATATACTCCCAAGGATGTATTTAGTTCAAATCCCATTTACACTCATCAAAGTTTGTTATTTCACTTTGTCTATACAATTCACATTCATGACAGATTCCATTCGATGAATCCCATCCTTTTCGTCATTCGGTAATGTGCTTACACATTTAACAATCTCGGTCTACATCATGACGGATGCCGATTGGTGCATCCCACCAAGTGGTCCTTTAAAAATTCCATACGCCATCATGACGGATGCTGATTGGTGCATCCGCCCAAAGTGGACATTTGGCACAATGTCATACACCATCATGACGGATGCCGATTGGTGCATCCCATGAGTGGGACATTACAATTCAGTTTGCCTTCCTTGGCGGATGCACGATTGGTGCATCGCCATGTTGATCATTGTTTCAGATTCATTCAAGATGTAAGATGAAATGGCGATTCATTTTAATTCGATTAATCATACATGCAATTAATGTCCCGACATTTCAAATATGCGACTCAAATCGTACTTTCGTATTATCATTCCAAAATATACTCATTCCATATAATCATTTGATTTATTTGTGAAACTGCAAAACACTTGAAAATAAGGTGAGGTCAATGAACAAACGAAGATTTATCGGCTCGTTTCCTTCCCTTTGATGATCTGACTAGGTTGGGTGATCCTCACAATCTACTGGTCGATAACAATTCGCCACTCTTAGTGGATAAACAATTATTATACATTTTTAGTGAATGGCGATTAATCTTCGTTAATAGTTTTAGGTTAAGACACTAAGTCTTGCGAGAAGGCTTGGTCGCGAGAGCGTGTGAGAATGCAGTGCGTTTTTCATTTAGTTTTTATCCTTATTTGAACCCCCATTGCACTCATTTTATTAGGGTCCTTAAGCTGTCAATGTCTGAATCTGAGGTGCTCGAGAGCAAAAGTCGAAATTTGTTCACGATGTACAGTAGCTACACCACGTCGTGGGTTCCCTACCACAGGTCGGCGTGAGGGCTGTTTATGATTTTAAGTTTTCCCTTTTGCGATTTTTTCTCCAAAATCACCCCAAATCCAAATGAAACTCTAAATCACTCCCGAGGCATTCTAATATCATCCTAAACCAACCCATGAGCAAAACCCCATGGATGGATTAGGTTTCTAACCCAAACATCATTTAAAGAAACCACAGGGTTTGGTTTTTACCTTAAATCCCTTTGAATCTTCTTTACCTAAGATGCTTGATCACTTAGAAGCAAGAAATGGGAAGAAATCACAACAACAATCTTGATCTTCTCACCTTGCCCTATCTTTTCTTCCTTTTCTCTCTCACTTTGCTCTCAAACACATTTTTTCCCAAATGCACAAAATGTGCTCTTCTAAGACCACATTTGGTCTTATTCTTTATTATTACAGGAGTGTAAGATACTTGTTTATTTACACACAAAATTCTTCTCCATTTTTTTCTCCTTTTGGTCTTAATATCTCTTTCATTTATCATTTATTACTTTAGCATTTAAGCATTCTATTCTTGATTATAGGTCCTCATTTACAAAATTCCATTGCCCCTTTTTCACTTGGGTTTTATTTCGGGTCCAATCAATTTCTCATTTTAGCATATAATATTTAATATGCTCACATATTCCATTCACATTTCACTATTTAACAATTTATCAGTTTTTCGGGAAAAAACCCAAGTTTAACTCAATTATCTTGAATATATAATAAAATTAGTAAAAATTCTAGGGTATTTTGGGCGTTACACATGCGAATCGCGGTGAGACCCACAAAAATCCATTACTTAAGTATGGTTTTGATTATAAAAAGATCATTTGAATGAAGTTATCCATAAAAAGTTTTGGTTTATCCATATCAAGAATAGGTACCCTTTGTCGAGGATTGATGATTTATTTGATCAAATGAGAGGGGTGCGACTTTACTCCAAGATAGATCTCCCATCTTGGTTTACTATGGTGAGGATTAGGGAGTAGTATCCCTAAAACGGTTCAGGATGTGGTATGGGCATTTTGAGTTCTGATGATGTGATTAGTGTAAAAATCATCTGTGTTTTGAGTTCATTCACATCTTTGTTTTAGTATTTTATATCCATATTCATGTTAAACTCATAAAATTTACTGAAGTGTTGGTTTTGTAGGATTTTGATGAAGCAGTGATTTGGCAAGAAAAAGATGCAAAATGTTTTTAAAAAGAGAGTTAACCTGCCCGGATGTCTCCACGGTCACGTCATTGAGAGGATAAATATTTATGTATCATCTGACATCGATGATTAACTCTCCATACTGGTTACATTCTTCATTCAAAGAGCTTTCCAACGACACCTCACACGCTAAAATCCGAGTTAAAACGAATAAGTTATGGCGCCGACAAGTTGGATAAAGAAAACTATAGCAACAAAGAAAACTCTATCACTACAAAGTTTTTTGTCACACAGAACAAACTTTGTCGCAACAGAGAAAACTATGTCGTAACAAAGTTTTTGTTGCAACAGATAAACTCTGTCATGATAGAGAAAACTTTATCGAGACAAAGTTTTAATTTACGATAGAGCAAACTTCTGTCCTTCAGGGTTTCATTGCAATGCGAGGCTTCATCACGATGAAGGAAAACTACATGTAACTGGTTTTCTGTTACCTTGAGCAAACTCTATCTATGAGAGAAAACTTTGCCATAGCCACGGTTTTTCCATTGCAACAAAAGAAACTATATGTAACACTAGAAAACTCTCTGTAAGTGACCAAGTTTTATTTTATGAAACAAATACATCACCCAACAAAGAAAACTCTATGGCGACAGGTTTTCTATTACCTTGACTCGTCACAATAGAAAACTCTGTCGTGACAAAGCGCTAGAAAAATCAAAAAGCCCGAAAAATTGCTATGTTAATTTGCTTTCGGCCCATTTTACCCTAGGACTATATGCCTGGTTTTTGGTTTTTAGAGACAGCAGGAAGGTGGGAGAACACCTCTCATGGGGTTTCTCTCTGGCTACCCATTTTCTTAGTTTTCTTTGCATTTTGATTTTTAATATAGATCTTAGGTAGTTTTAGACGAGATTTTTATTTCTATTGAAGAGTTGGTCTTGTATAAAGAGAGATTCAAATTTCTGATCTTTATTCGAGACAAAAGTTGACTAAAATCTAGATTTTTCTCTCACTCCTTGTCTCTTGATTTCATTCTTTTTGTTTGATTGGTGATGATTGGAATCCAGTAATGGAACATTAAACACCCTCTAGGGGTGGGGATTAATTGTTGAACATTTAGTTTTAGTTTATCAGAGGTGTTTTATTAGGTTTGAAGATTGAATTTATATAATTGGTATTGTTCTACATATAATTGGTTGTTCGAATATTGTAGCTTATACCTAAAAAAGTTGTATCTTTATACGATTTTCGGGAGGCCCTCTTAGTGACATAGAGATGGAGATTCACGAGAGTAAAAGACGTGGATGGGGGTATGTTAGACTAATATTATGGAACCTAATGAACTCCCTAAAAATTACTTTGATAGATCTTTGTTTACTCATGGTGTGAAATTAATTAGGTGTGTATCGGTTGTGGTCTCACCTCAAATTGATAGAATGATCTTGATCAGTGTTAGCAATGATCTAATCAAGGAGATAGAAAATTTTATTAGATTAAGGGCGAGATACCCAAATTAACAGATTGGAAGGCTTGCATGATCACACAGGTAAAAATTCTTAGTCTAAGAAATGGTTGTGGATAGAAAACAATCAGATCTTAAAGAGGGTCAGATTTTACAAGTAATCAAACTACCTACATTGATCTCTAATTAGTGAAATGTATGGTGTATGGAGAAATCCAAGCTATACTACATTGCTCTTGGACAAATCCAGCATTCAACTCACAAATGTTGTGCTTTCAAGGAAATGCAAACTGTTTGTAAATAATTATCCCCATCCCTAGTGCCTTTCTTCATACCTTTTAGAATTAAGTAGGTTTTTATTTGGTAGATTTTAGGATTAGGTTTAAATGGATTTTATTTCAGTGTTAGATTTTATTCCACATCCTATTTAGTCATAAATAGTGAAAGAACCCTTTGTCGGGGTGATCAAATTCCAATTAGAGAGAACCTCCAATCTCTGTTGATAAATATCGGACACAGATGCTCTGTGCTTGTATGATGACTGTGCACTTGGAAAGGGGTTGAGTGTTAGTAATACTTTTCATTCAGTTTTTAGTACACTTACTTTTGTTTCTAATAGGTTTTTTAATTGTTTATTCACTTTGTAGCCATATTTTCCATATATACATCATTTAGTCTCAAAAGTTTTTAGGCGTTGTTGCTAGGGACTTTAGTTTTAGTCTTGTGCTTAGTGTTTGAAAGCGGGTCAACTTATGATACCATTCGAATTGTGAATGCTCCGGCCAACACTGTATGGATCTCATGCATAGGGTGTTCCAACCTTTCTTAGATCGGTTTGTAGATGGTAGTCGTTGGCTGCATGTGATACCAGTCGGGAGGAGTGGGTGACTTAGGATTGCCTCCAGGCCTTGAGAGACCATTAGTTGTATGCCAAATTCAGTAAGTGTGAATTTTGGCTTATTGAGGTGAGATTCTTAGGGCATGTGGTGTCGGCTTCGGGTGTATACAGTGGACCTGGAGAAGGTTGAAAATGATTATGAGTTGGGGAGGGAACCAAATCAGTCTGCTGAGATACGGTTTCTTACCAGGATTAGCATTAGGAGTGTCTGAGGAGGTTCATTGAGAGGACTTCTCCGAACCACCTATTGAGATTATTGGAGGTCAAGTTTGAGTGGAATGACTTGTTCGAGGCGTTCTCTGGAATTGAAGGCTTACTTTAGCTCATATTATGATAGTTCTTGAAAGGGGATAGAGGTACACAGTGTATTATGACGCCTCTAAGGACGGACTTGGATGTGTTTTGATGCAGTCCAGGAAGGTTGTGGCCTATGGTTCTTGGCAATTGAAAAACCACGAGCGGAGTTACCCCACGCTGAAATGGAGTTGGAGGCCATTGTCTTCACCTTCAAGATTTGGCACCACTATCTGCTCACGGTGAGCGAATTCGAGGAGTGTTTTCAGACAAAGTATGAAATATATTTTCACCTGCGGGGGACGCTAACATACAACGAGACAAGCGCGGGTGGATGGATTATCTGGAGGATCATGAGTTCCTTTGTATTACCACCTGATGAAAATGCTTGATGGTGATGCACTCGGTGAAATCATGGAAGTGTTTGGCTAGTGTAGCATCCGGGGAGTAAGCGGAGATGCGCACCGAGATTGCGGGACGGTTGGACTACGAGCTACCGATGGTTAGGCTCGGGTACTTTGGGTGGTTCAGTGGCTCACGCGGCTTCCCTATTGAACGAGTGTGATCGAATCACGGGAGCGAGAACCGCGGAGATATCATCAGGGGACCCGGGTATAACGAAGTAAGTGCAGTAACGAAGGTTGGGCCATTCACCGCGCCGATGAAGCGGTCTTTGGTAGTCTTGATTGTAGAGGAAGGTTGTGTGGTTCCCGGTCGGCGGTCTGAGAGAGGAGATCCTCGGGAGTTCGCCGGCATTTCTTTGTGCATCAGGGGCGCACAAAAATGTACCATGATCTTATGTGATATTACTAGAGTGGGATGAAGAAACACATTGGAGATTATGTTCGTCGATGCCTCGCGATTATCGGCGAGATAAAAGGCTAAGCACGAGAGGCGATAGGATTATCGACCATTGGAAGTGGCCGGAAGTGGGGAACGTATCACGATGGACTTTGTGACCCACTTACCCGGACATCGTGAGGGCATGATGCGGTGTGAGTAATAGTGGACCGGCTTACTAAGTCGACGCTTTTTTTAGCTGTGCTGATGACCTTCACTTTGGAGGGAATTGATTGCAGGTTGTATGTACGGGGAAATTGTTGATTGCATGGAGTACTTTAGTATCTATTGTATTGAATCGTAATCGGGGTTTGAGCTCATTTTGATGTTTCGAGAGGCCATAGGGACACAGATTGATGATGAGCCGCGCTTTTCATCTGGCGCGGGCCTTCGAGTTAGAGAGGACCATCCAGTTTTAGAGGACATCCAGCTGGGCATGCATCCTAAATCTTAAGTGTGGCGGGAGAACATGGTGGGAACACGCCTACAACAACCGGTTATCGAGCGAAACATCTGAATGACACCCTATGAGGCACTTTATTAGAGGCCTTGTCGATCTTCGATTTGTTGGACGGAGGTGGGAGAGAGACCCTCTACGAGTCCGAACTTAGTTAGAGACACCTTTGAGAAGGTGGACTTGATAAGGAAGTGTCTTCTCATAGCTCAGAACCGGCATAAGACCTACGCCAACAGACGGTGGCGACCTTTAGATTTTGAGGTGGGTGATCATGTCTTCTTGAAGGTGATGCCTAAGAGAGGAATGGCCGATTCTACAAGCGAAAAACTGGTCAATAGGTATATCTAGCCCTTCGAGTGTACTCAAGAGGGTAGGTGAAGCTGCTTTATCTATTGGCTCTACCACCAAGCTTATCTCAGGTTCATGTGGTATTCCATGTCCCATGTCTCGAAAGCACACTTCGTGATCGACTCGCGTAAAGGGATCAGCGAGCTTCTATTATTGATGCTGATGGAACCTTCTCGAGAGGGACCAAAGACGATCGCGGATATTGAAACAAGTTTTGCGGCAAGATCAGGAGTCCAGCGGCGTGCTGTGGTAGCACTAAGGAGCGAAGAGGTACATGAGCAAGAAGACACTTTTCGTACTAACTATCCTTTCATGGTGGATGAAGGTATGTTTTTTTAGTCCTTGATATGACAACGATCGTACATGCATGATAGTATGATATGGGGTGAATTTCGTGGATGAAGTTCTTTAAGGAGGGAAATAACAAACCTCAAATTCGAATTTTGAAGTCGATGAAACGAACTCACCGCTAGTCTATCTCAGAAATCTAAATGCTCTGCAAATTTCACAAATTTCAAATAGGCGTTTCTATGTTTTTCGAGGCAATGGGTGTCTCTGGTGACCCCAAAGTGGGCTTTAAGAAAATTATGGAAGCTGGAACTTCATGAGTTCATACAAAAATTGTTTAACTTAACTGAGATGAAATAAAGCATTTAAAGGCAAAAGGACCCGAACTAGTGGATGACATATGGCATGATATTACGGACACATGGTACATGATAAGAGCCAAGTGTCAAGTCTATACAAAGAGGATAAGTGAGAATGGGGGAGGGAATTGGTGAAAGAAACAAAGAGAGGAAAGAAAAGAAAGAGAGAACGGGAAGAAAAGAAAGAAAAAGGGAAAGAAAGGGGAAAAAGAGAAAGTGGAAGGAGATAGGAAAGACCGCGACTTCTTCCTCTCATCTACTCTACGCCCGATGGCCTGAGTTCGGCTGGGCTGAGAGTTAATGAACTGCCTACCGATCGAGTTATGCCTCTAAGAGGTAGATTCTTCCTTTGGTTTATTTCTACCTAAGGGCTATTTGACCTGATTTCTTTATGTGGTCGCCTGCTTTATTTCCTTACACTCCACCCCATTAATGAAACTAGAGGGATTTTGACCTGTGCTCTTCATAGAAATTGTAGTCGGTGATTCGAATCCTAATGTTAGGTTTTTGAATCACCTAAATTGACCTCATATAGCCTAGGTTATGGTCCCTTTCCAGATCGCCATACTTAGTTGTTTGGGTCAATTAGGTCCAAATTTTCGCCTGGCTTTAGTTGGGAAACTGAGGGATTTTGGAATTGTGTTCTTCATAGAAAGTGTAGATGCATCTGTGAATCCTGAGGCAGATTTTGAGTCACCCAAATCGACTTACAAACTCAAGTTATGGTCCCTTTCAAGACCGCCACAACTTAGGTTGTTTAGTCAATTTGTGGGACAAGACTACGGGTCATTATGGTTTTATTCAGTCATGGCGGCCTATGTTGAGACTACTTGGGTGGCTGGCTCATGGCCTGGTTGTAATCAATCTTGTGTGACTATTAGGCATCTCTTATGCCACAACCGGTGTGGCATCTCTTATGCCACAACTGGGTCTTGAGACTGTTATTGCTGAGTTGAATGACATACAGGTGGTAATTAATTGAACATTATATGTGTTTGAAATATATTGATATTGAGATGATTGCTTGATTTTTAAATTATATGCCCATAATATAATTGTCCATGATGCATGGTATGACATGACTAGAGGTCCATGGCATTCATTACATACGGGGCATGAGCATCGAGATGCAATGGTGGTGAGTATTACATTGCATATGCACGAACATCTCATATTTCATAGGTGTGGGTGCATGATTTGAATCAATACCACATTTGGTGATTGATCGTGGGTTTTGCACTTATCGACGATGTCCAAATGCAGTCAGAACACCATCACATAACATGGAAAAAGTGCGGTGGGTAATAGCAAAAAAAGGCTAGACACTCCTTCGGGTGAAAGACCTAGTACTAGTTCATACACTCCAACGGCTAAAGTCCAAAAAGTGTAGGAAGGCTTGCAGAGTCCTACGGTGAGACCTCGAAAATCCGCTGCCCACGAAACACACAGTTTTGATTATAAAAAGACTACTGAATGACGTTATCCATAAAAGTTTGTGGTTTATAAACAAACGACTTTATTTCCAAAGTGTTCATTGGTACGATTCATCACGACACTTTATCACACATGGGCATCGGTGATTGCGGTGGTGGGAGCTCGTAAGGACTCCTGGGTCATGGTACAGATTGAGTCTCATCTCATTTCACATGACATATAAGATTCCATAATGAAAAGGCATATGTTTTTACTGAATGTGAACGTGGAATATTATCCACGTATGTGCACTTAGGTGGGACCTGAGTAGCTTCTCGCAAGAAGCTTTGATCGGGCATGGCTCACCCCTATAGAAAATATTTCAAGTGCGTAACAAACACCGACAAACGATAATTGTATTTGATGCCGCAATCAGGTAGAAAGCCGACATGCTTTAATAAACTCCTTTTTTTTTAATGTTTTGGAACAATCTAGCTTCTCTAACTTGTAATTTTATTATGCATGAGAGTTGTAAATAAACCTCTTACAGTCTGTTTTAAATTATGACTCGCATGTTTCAAAACGAATATGGATAAATGGAATCGGTAGGCATTTAATTAACTCTACGTTCCAAGAAATGGATCTAGTAGTGTGTATCGGTTACCCGACATCCATTTCCAGTTTCCATAAATTGATGGCACTCAACCACCCTGGTTTTGGGGGCCAATATATAGTTTATTTTACTCATTTATAATAATTCAACTATTTATAACACAATTAAATATAAATATATAAAAATATTATATTATAATTTATGTTATTATTACAGCTACTCAAATTTCAAAATTAACTCTCGAATAAAATTTTTGTATAAATCATATATAAATAATTTATTTTAAATGAGATTAAATATGTTGAATATAAATAATTATATTTTTAATAAGCAAATATAATATAGTAAAAGAGAATATAAAAAAATCAAATCTAATTGATATTATTATTTCCTATGTTTTCAAAATAATTTTGATATGTAATTGAAAGATATTTTTAATTTTGAATAATTTTTAATTACCAATATTTATATAAAAATATCCACCGATATATCCATAAAATCCAGTATGATCTCTATCAAAGCCAGATATTTTCATCCTTGAGTTGGTGTAATATGTATGTGGTGTTAAATGGTGAAGTTGTTTGTGTGGTCATTATAGAAAAGTATAATTTGTAAGTTTGTTATTTCCTCGCACTACTATAAATCCTCCTTACTCCCGAAGCTCTGCCAAATCATCGAGAGAGAATAAATAGAAGTGTAAGCGGTAGTCTCATGGTATAAGTGGTTTAGTGTGAATTCCTAATTGTGGTCTTATTTGTAATAGCTTATTGTTGTAATAATAACAATAGTTTTATTATATCACTCAAAAAGAGTGTTGTGTTCTACACACAAACAATTGTTCAAAACTTTACCGGGGATAGGTAAACCTTTCATTTAGTTTACAATATTATCGAAAGTAATTTCGCATCCTCAGCATTATTGAAGGCTTTCTCCTACGGATGACAAGAAATACGGAGTTCTCCTTTGCGCAGAGCCCACAATGGAAAAGTATTCCTATAGGATTGCATAGTGTAACATGCAGTTCTTCATGAAGGATCCAGTAATTTCCTGCATATATATAATTGGTTATCAAATGGTTAAATACACTTTCTCTATTACAAATTAAGGAAATATCATCATTTTACTTTGCCTAAAACCATATTAAAATGTTACTGCTTTTGTATTTTATTCGTGTTCAAGTGAGCTACTGTTAAGGAAAATCACCATCTTCCATTTTGAGAATTAATCAATAGTTTTGCGACCTTGTGAAGAGGTGTTGGATCTTTGATGAAAAATTAAGGTGATGTTTGTTTTTTTACTTAATGATGAATATAATTTTTTTTCAGCTTAATGCTAAATAGTACTTAATAATATTAAGCATTAAGTTGTTTGTTTTTTAACATTAGGTAGTGAATGCTGCTAACTCTCCTCCTTGTTGGGGAAGTGTGGTGTTTCCTATTTTGGAAGAAAACTTATTTCTGAATCGAGAAAGCCAAATATTTCGGTTTTTTTTACTCAGAATTTTTTAAAAAATTTTAGTAATAAATCATGAAAAGTTAAAAAACAAAAAAGCGAATCTTTATGAAAGCCATTTAACTTTTGTAAAAACGAAACAAGCGACACCTAAGACTCATTAGATTAGATGATTGAGAGAGTCCATATTGTGAAAGTAATGAAGACCAGAATATATAAAACTTATTGATGGTGGCAATGCATAAATTGACTTGCCGAATGAAGCGGCCCATTCAGAGCCCGCGGTTTATCTGAATTTGACTGTTTCCTTCCAAAGAGTATATATTTGTTTCATAGTGAAAATATTACTTGCTCTTGTTCATGTAGTCCCCATTGAAAAAAGTATAGTAGGTTGCGTGTAAAATTTACCTCGTTCGGACAAGAAGCATGGCTCTCTCCCCAACCACCATCATCTCTTTGTGATTTGAGTAGAAACTCGACGCCTCCACGAATAGCAAGACAGTTCTTATTAGTCTTGCGTGACATAGGCCCCAGTCTGAGCCATTGTGCCATAGGTGAAACATATTCCCCAGCTTCCATACCTAGTGAAATGCTTATTTGTCTAAATTTGACTTGCAAGACATTATAAATAAGATTTTCAAATTAGAGCATGTTATATTAAGAGTTAAAAACATATACCATGAGCCATCGGGCATTTGTTGTTTGTCTTGATGAACCTTCTGACGTGGTATTCACAATTATGTATCTCATTCTTCTACAGTATCAGATTCTTTTTAAACAAAACTAAAGCACGGATTCTTGTCTGAATTACCTCGACATACATGATAATTATTTGTTTTGTTGTAGTGTTCAGAGGTTAAATTTTGCATTGTATCCTGAAAGTCTACTTTAGATAATTAATGTTAAAGGCATGATATTCGTATTAAACCCAGATCCTAGAAGCTTAGGCTTTTAGGAACCTGATCCTTTAACATGATGCTCAAGCCCTAGTTTGTGAGAGGTCCTGGAATTCGAGCCTGACTCGATGGTCTCCAGGAGGAATTTATTTGGTTTGTTTAACTCTACACGTGCGGGTATGTGAGGGAAGTATTTAAAGACATGATATTCATATAAGCCTAAATCCTAAAAACTTGAACTTTTAGAAGAGTTGGTGGAAATAACAATTAAGAAACTTACTCGTGCTCATGATAGTGTTTGCGAAAATTCAATAAGTTGGGCATAAAGAAAGAGAGAGGATTGGCATTGGTTAGATTCAAATAACATATAAATAGAAAAAGAGAGATAGATAATTGAGAAACATTGGAAGTACTTAAACAAGTTGAAGAAATTTACCTCCAACCATTTTGGAGTACCGGAGTTCAGAGCGCTAAACGCCATTTTTGCTCTGCAGTGGTTTCAAAAATGGGGATTATTGCTATTATGAAAACCTTTGACAATAGTTATAACTTGTTTTCTTATGGCCACAACCATGGGAATGGCTTTAGGAAGATGATTCACACCTGTAGAGAAAGTAGGATGTTGTGGAGATCATATAGCGGAAATGGGGTTCCATCTTCGCAACAATTTACGGTAGCGTAAATGAAAATAGGAGGCAAACAGCATGTAGGAGGAGGGGTTTACGCGAAACAAAGTAACTACTAGAGGATTAATCTGACCCTCCTCGAATTTAAGTATTTCTGACGAACTTGTTACCTTGAGCCTTACGCGGTGCAATCGGAAACACATAACCATGATCTTGGTGCGAATGTCAAGATCCCTTGGAAATATGGCGAAACATGCTTTTAAAGTCACCAGAAGGATTGTCCTTAACCTTCAAGATTTCAAGTACTATGAAGCAATTAGATCATTGGAAACCCGAGTAGATTCTTGTTAAAGTAAGGAAATAAATAATAGAATTAAAGATCAGACCTGAGATTCCCTTACGTATTCATGGCCTTTTTTCAGTGTAGGTCGATTTCATTGAGTAGTGCAAAATTTAGAAGTGCTTGTAGGGCAAAAGCAGTGTCCCACTCTTGACTACCAAAGCCCTACAACAATTAACAATTTCTGAATCAATTAGGTAGGAAATGTGCAAAAGCAGGCTTGAGCCAGTTTCATACTCGAACTTTTAAAAAAAAAATGAATTGAGATTTTCTAATTTTTTCCTCTATTATTTTGGGAGATTAGTAATTGGAACTTGTCTTGACACCATCTTTATTCCATCTTCTCCAACCATATATAATGGAATCCTATGAGTGCTTCTTGAAATAATCCCCATTTGGATTTTCAACCCAACAAGCAAGCATACTGTGTTGCTCAATGTAATTGAGCCATATTATTAGTACCCACGAAAAGAAAAGACATATTGTCTTAATAGACATAATCCATTGCTGAAAAAATACCTTATGCACATCAGTGGTAATATATCTCTTTTGTTTTCATCTTCATAATGATGTGTTTCATGGATTTATGAGGGCACTTTGTCTCAATTTGTTGAAGGGCCAACGAGTAAGAAGAGGCTCAGTACATATGTACAAAGTATCCCACATCAGATCTTGTATTAGGGGATGTGGATAGTAGAGATCCTCCTACAGTAAACAATTTGGAATGTGTATCATTCATGTACTGTAGCATATTCTTAGGAAAGAAAAAAAAATTCCTTGGGAAATCAGAACTTACCTTTGCACAAAGATGTCGTACTTTCTTCGAATGATTTCTATAAGGTTGAAGAAAGAGTTCTTCTCGATTCTAGAGCGAGTGTGATTGGGCCAAACCAGATAAATCTATATATACGTATAAGCATGGGCATGGAAACCATGCGACAATTGCAAAGCATATTTGCTGCATTTAAGGACTAAAATGATAATAAAGTAGACCAAGACAAGCCCTATGACCAATAAACACTTAAATAAATGTTAAATTCCAAGTACTCAAGTGTGCAGAAGCAGTTATCAAGGACATGTTTGGTTATAGTTTTTTCGTTGTGAAAAATAAGGAGAACAAGAAAGACACGAGTACATGTTTGGTTCCTTTTTGAACTAAGAATGAAAACACTAAATTCAGATAATATAAACACATTTTAGAGAACATCAAAATGAGGTGTTTTTTATGTTTCAAAAACTGTTCTCAAGAACAATTTTCAAAAACAGAAACAAATAGGCCCTAAAATTGAGAACTTGAGTAGATGTACATAGCATTATTAACCTGGATGGATGGGAAGAAAAGGGAGAATTGAACTGGGGCATTGGATTCTTCTGACCCGATCAAACAAGCCAAGACTACATGGAAGAACCAATATAATATAAGATTTAGTCATTACACAAGAATGCATTATATATATATATATATATATATATATATATATATATATATATATATATATATATATATATATATATATATATATATATATATATATATATAAAATAGGAAGTTATACTACTTAAAATGGTCATCTTGAAAGCGAGTCTTTCCCCGAAGGAATGGATGTCCTCCGCTCGATCGAATCCATTTTAAGCCCTCTTTCCTGACGTTGTCTCTACCACCATCAGGCCCTTCTCCAAGAATACGCATAGAAATGTAGTTTAAGGTTGTAGAAATCATGGTGCTATGTCCCTCAATGTGAAATCCCCACCCACCATCTTCATTACGATGTACCTGAGCCATTTTCGAATTCAAAGCTCAGGAAGCCCATTTAAAGGTCGATTAGTTATTCACCAGGGCTCGGTTAAACGGGGGAAAGTACTAAAAAAGAAAATAGAAAAAAAAAGGGAAGGAAAATAATAATCGTTTAAACTTAATAAATTAATTATATGTTTATTTCATACTCATTTTATTTGTCTCTTTACATTTATCTAGCCAGACTAACAAGTATAGCGTATAAAATTTTAGGAATTTTAATTATATTTGATTTTCTGTATATATTTTCCATTGTGAAATCAAACATGAAAAAAAATTTTATTATTACTTTTTCTCTAGTACATTCGACGTGAACCTAGGAGGTTCAAAATTTATGTACGATGGCCGATTATATGTAGCGAAGAATTTCTCTCTACGATATTACTTGAAGTCTGATGTCAAGATGCCTGTGATGTATAGACACATGACTGCATTTTCCATAAAATTATACCGTGAGAATGGCGGTTAAAGTAGTGCATGTAAATGATTTTAGGGAAGAATATGTTGAGTAAACTCACGGAGGTGGAAGGAAATACAATGGGCGACAATTTGTGGACGATAGCCATCAGCGGCTGTGAGCCTGAAAAGAAATGTGCACCCGCTTCATTCTTTGTCTTGGCTATCTCATATGTAATTTCTTCACCATCCCAGACCTTCATATGGGTGTTTGTTTGAAATTCTTCTCCCTCAAAAACTGTAAGTTATTTTTACATTTTAATTTTTTTTTTAAATTATATTGTTTCTGCAGAATTATATCGGACTTAGTGAATAACAAGTTTACAAGAAAATAAGTGGTAAATTAACTCTAATGGTAAACAACTATTCACAAGATTCAAGCTAGAAGGGCTGCTAGAATCAAGATACGTGTAATAATAGTTAGCTGCATAATAGTTATTACGAATTCACAAATCTTATAGGCTATGTTTGGTTCCTAGAAAATGCTAGGAAAAGAAAATTAAAGAAAAAATAAAAGGAAGAAAAGGTAAGGAAAGTAATATACAAATTTTCTTTTGTTTTGGTTATAAGAATTTTAAAGGGGAAAAAAGGAATCTATTTTATATTTTTTCAGTTTCATAATTTTAATAATTTTTTTCTCTTATTTCATATTTTACAAGAATATAAAAATATAACATTTAAAAAAAATAATATAAAAAAAATAAAAAAATGTATATATGATTGGGAATCAAACATGACATAGATATAGACAAATAGTGCATAGTAGTGAAAATATTACAATATTTTCATCAACATTAATTTTTCTTTGCATTTTCTTTCCTTCATATTTTTCATGTCATCCAAACCTAAGAAAATAATTTTCCATACTTTTTTTTTTTTCTTTTTGGTAGCATTTTCTAGGAATCAAATATAACCATAAGCTTAGGCTCCATTTGGAACCCAAAAAGTACTCAAGAAAGAAAAATGTAAAAGAAATAAAATTTAGAGAAAAATAAAAAATAAGATAAAACTAAATAAATTATAAATCTTCTAGGAAATTAGTTATTTGTGAACTTAGTTTTTACAATAGATCCCAACCTTGTTGGTCTTCTAAATATCTTTTTCGAGTCTAAGGTCATATCTTGTTTGACAGAAAATCAAGTGTTGGGTTCTTGTTCCATATAAGAAAATGTTGATTTATGACTTGAATTTGGTTTTGGGCTTATGTCGGCAGAGAGAGAGCTATGGTGCGATTTTGTAAGAAAGAAAAGTTGAGAAAAATTGGAGGGATCTATTGTAGTAACATACTAGGGTTCATTCCCTATTCAGTTGTACTTTGTAATCTCTCAGGTGTTAGCAAAACTTTCTATCTACTCGTGGTTTTCCCAAAAGGGTTTATGAAATCTTGTGTTTTCTATTATTTGGTATTTCTTTATTGTGTCAATGATCCTAACATAAAAGCTACGTAAAACAATTAGTACGTACTTAAGGAAGACATGTATATACATGTTCATTTCTCAAAATGGACAAAGAGTTAGAGTTAGATGCGATCAAACTACACCGCCAGCGAAAGTCATTTGTGCATAATCGGATATCGGTTTCCCGGAAATTTTCTCGAGCTGCTTCGACCTCGGCTTGTTCTTCTCGGGTTCGTGTCGGGATCAAACTCCCATACACGTCTTAGATGAAGAGTTGTTGGTCTTGAAGATGTAGGGATCATTATTGTCTCCATCGCAACCTTGAGCTTCCATTTTCTAGCCCCAACTTAGCGAGAGGGTGGCTCTCTATAGGTAAGACCAGGGACTGAGAGATACTTTGGAGGTGCAGACAGGGCAGACAAAGAGAGAAACTTCACGAACTTAGAAGTTAGAGTAAAAACTCAGTGTAGGAACTACCCATTCTTATATAGTGCAACACGAGTTGCGACCCTTTTGATTGTTTTTGACTCACTTTAGTTTGTGGAAGTTTTTGTTTGTTATTTATTTTTGACATCTAGTTTGTGGAAGTTAGTGTAGGGTGAACATAGATTACATTGGCCACCATCTAAGTGTTTTCATTTTTTATTATTATTTTTTTAATATCTATGCATTTTATATGTTACATCCATTTCTCAAAACTTTAACATTTGAGCCGGGTTTCAAGAACGCAACCTTCTAAGTGTTAAAGAAACAACTTCACTCAACCATAATTAATTGCTTTTCCTTTTCAAGTGTTATTTGTATTTTTTTCAATGAATAAAAAAAATCAAAATATATGGGGACGTTTTCTATTCAATTAATATTTTGTTATTATGATTGAAGAAAAATAGACATGTTATAAATAGGTTAACTTTAGTTATATTAATTGATATCAATAAGTCACTTTCAATTGAATACAAATTAAATAACAATAAAAACAAATTTGCCTCAGTATCATCATATTTAAGTAAAATTTGTATATTTGCGAACATATGTGAATTAAATATGAAAGTAGGTTGTCATCACATTTAGACCACTTTTGACTTATAAAATATTGAGCTTCATAACTTCGCTAAAAAGTCTTACTATTAATTATTATTTGATTCGAGTTATATGTACATATTGTGAGCTATAAGAAATAATTTATTTTTGTACAATTTATGAAAGAAATTTTTTATTTTTTTTACTCTTCTTACATTTATATTCATGCAAAATATATTAAATAAATTTCTAAATTCAATCATGAATTTTGTAAACATAAACTTATGTTTCGTTCAATGAATTCCAAAATTAATATGTTTTGTGATGAAAATTAATGTACTTTGAAATATAGATAAAGATATTTACATCGGAGTTAGGTGTATAGTATTTAAATTGAATTGACTAATGCATGATGTGTTGAAACCTTAGAAATTTATTTTTAAAATACATAAAAAAATGATACATCAATCAACTACATATCATTAAAATTGTATGGACTAGCATGTGACATGTTGATATATAAGTATATGTAGTTTATTTAAGCTACGTTTGCCGATTCATTACCTAACACGGCCGTCCAATTAAGTCCCGATCAGTATCATGATCAATCATCGCTTCGAGTTAGATGGTGGATGGTGTGGGCGTTACTATGGGCTTTGGCCCGGACCCTCCGCCAGCCCGGGCCTTGTATGCGTTTGAAGCCCATAGTATAATAGCCCGATCCTACGAGGCCCGGTTACCTTCATTTACCAGCGGGCCCGAACATACTTCTGGGTCGGGCATGAAATATAATGCAGTACGATCTCTCGTAGTAGTACCATCTTTAAGAAGGTATACTAGGGTGTAGGCCTCGGTTGAATGAGTATACACCCATGAGTCACACACGTAACCACCCTGAAGGTGGTCAAACACGTCTTGGGGCAGAAGATGCGGGCTACTTGGCTATCTAAAGGGAAGGAAACGGAGTCATAACGCGAACTATGCGCCACCTTCTCCTGCCGTTTCGGAAGGAAATCACCTACTTTCAATGGAAATCGGATCATCTTCCTCCTTAGTAAAAGGAGGGATCAGAGCAAAAAAGGTAAGACATTCTCGACTGAAAAAGACAGATTCCTTCACTCTCCAGATTCCTTGATCTGACTTAGGCATCGGAGGCGGCGAGGCGCACCACTTAGCCCAGTTTTCTTGTTGTTTGCGGTGCTAGCAAGTTGATGCTACGGCGATCAATGACCGGGGGAAAATTCAGAGACTACGGATGGGCCCGATTGGATTCCATTTATTCTTAATGAAAAATAAAGAAAAATAAATAAAAGTTCTTTTTATGTTGTAAGCCATTAGGCCCCAGTTCTGTAAAAGCAGAAAATACATTTTTTTCTAAAAATTTACCAAGCGGTAATTTGTCGGCATAGTATAGGTTGAAAACCTTAAATTTTCTAGATCTGATGACAAACTTAACTTCACAATTGACCATCTCACAAATCTAGCTACCTAGTCACCCCCTCGTTGATCTGTAGACAAGAGGGATTTAAGATTTTTCGAGAGATTAGGTGTCGAAGTGATACATGGCATGTCGTTTAAGACACATGGCAAGCCATGTGTCAACATGCTGGGGGTTTGAAATGTTATAAATGGGGTGTCTACAATAATCGGGAGAGCGTGATCGTAGAGAAAAGAAATAAGAGAAAATGAACGGGAGAGAGCCGAAGGAAAGAGTAAGAAAAGAAAGAGAAAAAGGAGGGAGAGAAAGAATAGTTGGAAAGCAAGAAAGAGAGAGGGAAGAAGGAAGGAAAGTTAAGAAAGTAAGAAAGAGAGGGAATGAGAATAAAGTGAGAGAGAAAGAGGAGGCAAGAGCCTGCTGCTCCTAATATCGGGAACTCACCGCGAACAGTGATGTAGATTTGGACATGGCTACGCCGTCGGGAGCAGTGATTCTTCATTATTACTTCACGCTATTGAGCTGTATTGATTTTTGAACTGTCATGTTAATGGCATGGGATGGGTTTAGAAATATTTGGTGCGGTCGCTACTGCAGCGAATTTGGGTTGAAAATTGTACTTACGGAGTTTCCAAAATGCTCCTCAGAACCTCGGGGCACGCTATTTGCGTGACTGGCGTTAATAGTGTGGCTCCCGCGTACTCCAACTTCCTGACGACCATATCTTTTCTCGCCCAACTCCGATTCGCACATTTTTTGGACTCTATGAAAATCTATTCGGCTTCGTAATCTACCATATTCCAAGCGATAGAATTTGGTGCTCAACATCGCTAAAACCTTTTTTACCATAACAGCAAGTGTATTAATTGTACGATGATACGCCATTACTTAAACGCTGATATGTGCGACATATCGATGAATGAATTAATGTAGGAAATTATATGCATGTTTGATATAATTGCCTAGATGCATTGGTGATACGAATAATGATAAAATTGTCTATATAGCATTCATCATATATGCGACCGAGGCCAAATAGGCAATAGCATATCAGACGTGATACGACGACATCGCATTAAACACAATGAGTGCATGGTTAATAAACGACACCGTCGTGCAGATTCGACGGAAGCGCCTACTAATGGGATAACGCCCAAATGAGTCAAATGGTTTATACATGATAAAGAAAAATATGTGTTTCCGTATCAATGTTAGCGATAGATCCCCCCTTGGGTGAAAAACCCGCCAAATATGATCAGACATAGTCCCTAGCGATGAAAGGCTATAAAAGTGTCTGGGTTTACGGAGCCCGCAGCGAGACACCAAAAATCCGCTACCCACAAAAAGGCGCATGATTTTAATATAAATGATCATCATGATGTATCATCCAAAAGCTTTGGGTTTATAAACAAATGATCATTTGACGCCATCCAGACGATTGTTTTTCACACTTGGCATAAGCATGTGTGAGGAGTTCCGCTTATGACGACATTGTAAGATGATGGAAGCCTATCCATTTCACAAGATTCCATTAGAATCGGGTATTCTTCATATTGAATGTCGATAGTAGATATCAGGTGAACATGGCATCACGCGATACCAGCTGGTGTTCATCAGAGTTATCCTTATCAAAGACGCCACACACCCAAACCGGGTTCTCGTTGACAACCCTTCAACCCGCACCCCTTGCAGTGGATTTCAGTGACCCGACACCACACTGTTGTCACATTTATCAGGATCCATATTTTAACAAAAAATCGGGCAGCGTCTCCTTTGTTCGGGGAGCTCTACCCAACATACAACCTATATAACAACAGATAATCATAACCCATCCAGTGGTCTCAACAGAAAGAGAGTGGCCGGACCCTACAGTAATCCATCTTTCCATATCCCCAATATATACATAACTTATCTAACCCATTCATTCACATTTAAATCTAAAATATGAAAATAAAATACTAATTGCCAGTCAGAAGAGTCCGAACATGACCCTTAACATAATTACATACCCGACTATTTAGACAATAGTCCCAAAAGAATTTAGTTACAATTCTTTACAAAATATTTTTACAAAATGTTACTCAAAGGTAATATCAAGCGCCACACACGCCTTCTTCATAATCACGGCCTCGCCGAGCTCACTTCCTTATACACCCCTCAGATCCGAAAGTGTGCCCCACATCGGGCAGCAATGCCTGCAGTAAAAATTCTCATACAATACTACCCTCTACCTAAAATGCACATGCAATAACCCATGAAATAAATCACATTCCATATAAATAATTCAATCCTATGGAATATTACGGTCATGCATGAGATGAAACTCCTCATGCCCACAACCCGAGTCCCGACTGACTCCCTCACACTTGCAATGTCAAGTGTGAAAACCAGGATGAAACAATCATTACGAGGGAGATTTTTGCCTTCAAACTATGAACAATATATTTCTTATGCTTATCAGAGATTTACACATGGTAAGAAGTGGGTGAATGGAATATACTCGGCTGAATATTCAGATTGCTGTAGAGGAATCACTTACTAAAAAGAGAGAACTAACCCAAGACTTTTTACAAGCGAAAGGAAGGAACTTTCTAACTATTATTTATGAGCCATCCTCACTTATGGGCAAAGTTGTGAAGGAGACCAAAGAAGTGCATTCGATGGTCAGGAAAGGAGAAGTAGAAAGAGAGATAGAAGCCAGGCTCAAATTCCAATGGGAGTGTGTAGACTTGTTGAAAGATTTTGATGACGTGGATTCGCAAACCCGAGAATTCCTGCTAATTTTTCTAAAAATGGTAAACGGTAATTTCGGTTGAAACCGGTTCCTCTAGATCTCGAACAATGAGATCTAAAACGACCAAGGCCGTTAAATCTGCCTCACGAAATCTAAGAACCCGTAAGTTTCATCGACTCGAGACAATCGTAATATTTTACGATTTTCTCGGCTATAAGTCACTAAAATGACTTCAGTACAAGATTTTTTACGAAAATTTCGAGCCAGAAACGACTTACTAAGTCTCATTTAAAATAAGTGAACTGAAAGAAATTAAATTGTTTTGAGGTAAAACTTAATCGAATGAAGCACAATGAACTATGTGATTCAAATGATAATAATAATAATAAGAATAATAATAATAATAATAAAATGGAAAAAAATTCAAGGGGGCAGAGGGCGCTGATGGGAGGGGGCGTGAGAGTGTGAGAGAATTTTATTTTAATTTTTTCTTCTCTTCGCTTCTTTCTCAGATCTACTAAAATCGGACCGCAGGTTTTCAAGGATCAAGGCAAAGTTGATCTATGCGACGAGAGCTACACGCGGACAATTCAAATCTGAGTTTCACAAACTCCACGAGGTAGAATTTTCCTACTTAGTTATTTCCACCCCAAAGGCTATTTAATGGTTTGAATCGTTTAGAGGTCGAAAGGCCATAAATTCTACCCTCAAAATTTTCGATCGAGCGTAGGGAATTTTTAGGAATTTTTCGACTAGTTTCTGACAAGCCTGGCTAAATTTCTCGAACTGCTTTTAGACAAATATGATAGAATTTTTCTTGACTATTTTAAGGCAGTCCAACTATGTCGAGGTTTGCTTTGATCCTGAGACCGATGTCTCGGTTTTCAGGCGCTGCTTCGTATCACAATATTCGATGATGAACCGTGAAGTGGACCAAGAGGTGCCCTATTTTATACGGGTCCGAGATTTAGCCATTTTGTGTGTTATTGCTGAAGTGAATAATATGATTGAGTGGTTCAGTCATTGTGTGACAAAACAACACATAGTTGTACATGATCGAGCCCATTACATGGCTCGCCGAGTTAGTCGTGACAAACGTGCCCGGTCATCACAGCCTGTGTGGATCGATGTGTGTCATTACCCTGGGTGGTAGTGACTATGGATGTCCATATATATGCTTGAATTAGTATGTTTGATTTGAAATTTGTATGAACCTTAATATGAATGTCCAAATGATGCACTGATAAATATGCATATATGTATGCACACATATAGTTCCTTATTATATGTAGCATGGTATGAATAAAAGAATGTACAATTGCATTATACATGCACGAAAAACATCGTGATAACATGGGTGTGAGTGCATAGTCGAGATCGACAATGTAAGTTGTGTGTTCATGGTGTGTCGCGGAGTACACGTCAGGATCAACACCGCGTATGGTGTTGATTAGTGGGTTCTGCTAATAGGACAACGCCCAAATGAGTCGTGACGGGTTAAGAAAATGGAAATGGCTCATCGCATTCATACGCACTCTGGCACCCTGTAACAACAGGAGGAGTGCACGAGGTTTCGAGAGAATCGTCGGAGGGTCACTCAACAATATTATTTATCGGAGTGTCCACCACAAATGGGATGGTTAGAAATCCATATAATATCAATCGCCGAAGTCTCGCCAATTGATATACATCGAGGGTTGTCCATAAAATAGATTACCTGAGTTCATTCCAATTATTTATATCTGAGGGTTGTCCACTGCACAAATACCTTGTTTAAATGGTTTTCATTCAGCGGCGTAATGCATGCTTCGAGGGAGTCAATGAGAACTCGAGGCGATGGGTGTAAGAGACCGCGATATCATAGTTCTCAGAGGGTAAGAGACTTCCACAGATTACCCAAAAATTTATATGTTGCTTCAAAGAAGACACAACGGTCGTTATCAAGTATAGACTTCGGTCAGGTGATGTGAGTCGATCGACTCGATCGGTTGTCCATCGACATCAGACGTACCCGAGCCGTGATGCTCGATACTGGGTCATCGTAATACCAAAGGACGCTTATCGTCAGCCATGATGCATGTGAGACTAGCCTGAGCGATCAGATATATTACTCAATGACATATTGAGTGATGGACGGCGAGAGCTCCTGCAGACATGGGGCATGGTGAGTCGAGTCTCATTCATGCATGTAGACATGTGTATGTTGCACTTTGGATGTGTGTTTGATTATACCATCAGATGTGCAATTTAGCGGGAGAATTCTTTTCAGAGATTATCGACATCGGGCTTTGCTCACCCCGTCGTGGGACCCCCTTTCGTAATAAAATGTGCATTTAACCCGATTCGGACTCCGCACATATGAAGAAAGCCGACGAGATTTGATTTTGTATAACATGTATTAGAATATGGTAATTTTAATATATGTTTCAGATAAAGAGTAATTTATGAACTCATGAATTGTAGATAACATGTATTCGGGGATATATTTCATGAGTATTATCGCAGTGGGCCAAGTGGCCATTATATTACTCGCATGTAGACCTTTCAGGGTCATTAGAACTATTCGGGGACAGAGTTTTGTATTTGGGTAGAGCTCCTCGTACAAAGGAGACTCAGCCCGATTTTCGTGAATGTCAAGTAGGTTACTCGACACCACACGCCTCGCTGCCGACGCAGTTATCAACGGGACACCTTGCCAGCGCCACACCTTGGTATCGAGCATAGGTATACGATTACCTAGGGCTTGAGGACATGGGCTTAGGCCATCGCTACGGTGAAATTGATACTTCAGCCATAGCTTGCATCGGAGTTTAGGTACACGAATACCTGTGAGTTCACGGACTCGGCTTGTAATTAATCGCATGCATGGTGTGTTTCATGTCAGGTTCTGACATGTGTTCCATGCTCAGGATCGGTTGATTTGCGGTGTTACATATCATGCGGGAAAACTTATACACGGTATGAGCTAGCAAATATCGAACACAACGAGGAAGTTCTTCACTTAAACCTGGATCTCATAGAAGAAAAACATGAGCAAGCCCTAAAGCGTGTGGAAGACTATCACAGGAAGACAGCAAGGTATTATGACAAAAGGGTCAAGCCCAGAAGTAACAAGCCAGGTGACCTAGTCTTGAAAAAACTCCTGCCAGCAAGGAAGGACCCCTCACATGGGAAGCTGGGACCTAATTGGGAAGGCCCCTACATCATATCCAGCATCATCCGACCTAGCAAATCCGTTTAACCTAAACGAGTTAAGGAAAATTTACCTCACTCTTGAACGCTGTCAACACCTAAACGCACTCATAAGTTTTCATATACACTGTGGTGTTCACTATTTTGCTTAATATCCTTATGAATCCAAAAGCAAGGCATATCAGTAAAAGAAAAGCAGGCAGCTCGGCCAGAAAATGCCTCAGAAAATTACACACATCAAAATATGAATATTCATGCTTCACAAAAAAAAAAAAAAATTGTTCTTTATTTCAAAGAAGATACAATTGATTCATAGAAGTTACAATCCGCAGCGTTATCCCTTACATCTCAGAGTAAACAAAGATAAGCGCCCTCAAAAAAAATCTCAAGAAAGGGAAAGGGAAAGAGAAGAAGAGAGAGTGCGAACGGAAGGGAAAAGGAGAAGGAAAAGGAGAAGGAAGAAGAAAAAGGGAAAGAAGAGAAGGAAAAGAGGAAAAAATGGAGAGAAAGTTCTTTTTTAAGTACACCGCCCCCTCCAGATGTATTTCACACTCTATCATCGACGAGCTAGGAATAACATAACCCAAGGGAGGAACTAGAAAAAACAACTCCTACGTTAAAACCATTTAACTAAACGCCAAATTACTTCCATCTCCAGCACTCTCCCAGAATGACGACCAAGCCTTGATACTTTTATAGTGTATGTTCCAAGCATGTCGAAAAGGGAAGGTTCGACGCATGAGCACCATTACAGAGGAGTCGCTATTTGTATGGAATTCGGGGAGCTCGGGAAGTCGCGCAATCTATTCTAATTCTCCATAAAGCCGTATATTAAAGCTACTCTACGCCATGGAAGGAAGTCAAATCCACCATGAAACCACGGGCCACGCGCCAGAGCCCAATAGCATAGTTTTCAAGAGCTCAATCGCTTCAAAAAGGCCATATAGCCAAGAAGTCGGCCTGGGCCAGCAGATAGCCCACTGAGCTTCAATAGCCTGGCCAAGAGCTCAACTGCTAAAAATGGCAGAAGACGGAGCCGGGCTTCACTTCAGCACATTAGCCTACAGCCTCAAGAATCAGCTAAGAGCTCAATCAAGCCACTAAGGCCTTATAGCCCAGAGCTAGTTCAACAGCAGATAGCCTACTGAAAGCTCAATGTACCAAGCCAAGAGCTTAATCGTCAAAGAAGGCCATATAGCCATCGAGCTGCCTACCAGCATTAGCTCAGAGCCCAAGAAGTCAGTTTTTAAGAGCTCAATTGCTCGGGCCTGCCACCAGAGCCCAGAGCCGCTTCACCAAAGTGCGCATTAGCCCACCTGAGCTCAACAACTCCGGGCCAAGAGCTCAACTGCTAAAAAGGCCATATAGCCGCGGGCCACCCAACTCTCAGCACATTAGCCCACGAAGCCTCAAGAGCCTGGGCCAAAAGCTCAACCGCCGTAAAATGCCTCCAGAGCTCAGAGCCAATTCATCTCAGCACATTAGCCTCCACTGGAGCCCCAACATCTCGCTCAAGAGCTCAACTACTCACCCAAGGCCTCAGAGCTCAGAGCCAGTTCATCTCAGGCAGATTAGCCCACAAAGCTTCAATACCTCAGTTTTCAAGAGCTCAACTGCTAAAAAAATGCCATATATCCGTGAGCGCCCAAACAGCACATTAGCCCACGGAGCCTCAATGTACCGCCTTTAAGAGCTCAACTGCCGTAAAAGGCCTCAGAGTCTATAAGCTAGTTCAACTCGTGCACATTAGGCTCACCCGAGCCTCGATGCCCGCTTCAAGAGCTCAACTGCTCAGCCAAGGCCTTGTAGCCCAGGAGCCAGTTCAGCAGATTAGCCCACGGAGCTTCAACATCTCAGTTTTCAAGAGCTTAACTGCTCAAAGAAGGCCATATAGCCAAGAAGCCAATTCAGCTCAGGCAGATTAGCCCCGGAGCCTGCAAGAGCCTAGGCTTTCAAGAGCTCAACCAGCCGTGCCAGCCCAAGGAGGCAAGCCAGCTCAGCAATTGCCCAGGAGCCCGCGCCTCGCTTCAAGAGCTCAACCGCTCGCCCAAGGCCTCGAGCGTGTGAGCCGCCACTTTCTGCATGCATTTGAAGCCCACTGAGCTTCAACAACCCGCCAAGATCTCAACCGCTAAAAAGGCCATATAGCCGCGAAGCGCCCACCGTGCAATATTAGCCCACGGAGCCTCACACTGGGCCAAGAGCTTAACTGCCAAAAAGGCCTCAGAGCCCAGAGCCGCTTCATTCAGCACATTAGCCCACGGAGCCCCAACATCTCAGTTTCAAGTGCTCAACTACTCAGCCAAGGCCTTGTAGCCTAGGAGCCGCTCAGGCAGATCAGCCCACAAAGCTTCAATACCTCAATTTTCAAGAGCTCAATCAAGTAAAAATGCTATATAGCTGAAGCCAATTCTACCAGACATTAGCCCACTGAAAGCTCAATAAATATTTAAGCTAAGAGCTCAACCGTCACCAAGGCCTGTAGCCTAAGCCAATTCAGCTCAGCAGATATTAGCACCTGAGCTTTAATAGCCTCGCTTTTCAAGAGCCGAATCAAGCCAAAGAAGGCCATATAGCCAATGGGTTGACCCTACCAGTGCATTTCAGCCCCTGAGCCTAGCAAAATTAGTTTTCAAGAGCTCAAGTGCTCAAAGAAGGCCATATAGCCCAAGAGGCGCTTCAACTCGCCCAGGAGCAGTTAGCCCAGGAGCCCGGGCAGCCGCTCAAGAGCTCAACCCGTCGCCCAAGGCTCAGAGCCTGGGAAAAGCGCTTCGGCCTAGGCAGATAGCCCACGAGCTTCAATACCGCTTCAAGAGCTCAATCAAGCCAAAAAGGCCATATAGCCACGGAGATAGTTCAGCTCTGGGCAGATAGCCTAGGAGCCCAAGAGCGCTCGCTTTTCAAGAGCTCAATCGCTTAAAAGGCCTTATAGCCTGTGGAGCTGCTCAAACTGCACATTAGCCCACGGGCCCGACAGATCAAGCTACATTCAACTGCCCGCCCAAGGCGCCCAGTAAACGAGGAGCCGTCTAGCTCGTAGATTAGCCAATGGAGCTTCAATGCACTCGCTTTCAAGAGCTCAACGACCAAAAAAGGCCTTATAAACACGAGAGCCAATTCACTCAGCTATGTCTGTACGCTAGGGTAAAGCTTAAGAGATAGAAAATTGGGTATTCATTAAGTATCAAAGCTAAGAACGACATTACATATATTTTGGGTTCAAAGCCCAAGGTTGACAAAAACAAACAAAATTGTGCAAGGAGGCTCACTTCGATACTGTGGTTATGAGCAAGGTGACAGAGGAAGAGAGCTGCCCTGCCAGGCAAAGAAGCTCAAGAGCAATTAGCAGAAAAGGACTCTTCTGCCTCCTTGTCCCTAGGAATATCAAAATTAAGGTCCAAAGCCCGTAGGCGCAGCGCCTCCTTCCGAAAAGCGATCCATCCGTAAGCCCACTGAAAGTGTGCCTCGGGCCCCTCAAACTCGCTATCCCTCCGTCCCTCCGAATGACTGAACTCGCGCTCGGTCTCTCGCAACGCATTGCACTCATCCGCTGCTGCGATTTAGAGCTCTCACCGCTATAATCTCGCCATGGCCCGGCCCAGCGACTTTGCTTTATTACGCCCATTCGTCGCTACAGCCTCTTTCGCGAACCACCTACAACCATTTTGTGGCACCCATGTACCACGCAGCTCATCTCTAGCAGCTCGCAGCCCATCCTCGACCATCTACAACACTAACTCATCTGGAAAGGGCCGCACTTCCCGACCACCCACACTCATTCTAGGCGCCCGTGAACCCATCTCGACCTCCGCTCGGCCTCTAAGAACTCCTGCCCCCTCTCAGCCTTCTCTTCATTACCCTTGCCTCGCGCCCACGCCGTCGAAGTATGCCTTAGATTATACTTGAGTTTCACGGCTTCCTCCATCATATTTTGCATCCGAGCTTGCAATTCAGCCCGCTCAGAGGTAATAGAAGCCACTCTAGCTTTGTAGGCTCTGACGACTTTGACATGACCCTCGTTCAGTCTGGCCCTTTTCGCCAAACTCTTCAGATGGGTAGCCACCTGCCGATACCCAACATAAAGTCAATGCGCAACTCGAAACCAGGATAAGTGCATAAATAAACGGGGAACTTATGGAGGCGACTACTGCGATGATAGAGCTGAAAACCTCCTCGGCGGGCGGGGCGTCAGACCTCTTGAGATCGGAATCCCTGAGGATGGATGAGATCACCTTGGCTTATGACTGGCATTGGAAAGCGGAATCCTCATCTCCGTCGTCTCAGGGGCGGCTCCCTCCCTAATCTTAGGTGTCGAAGAGGAAGCTCGGCTCCGCGGGAGGACCCGGCGAGATGGCATAACCTCCCGACGGAGGATCGGCGACCCTCCCAGAGTCTTTGGCCTTTGTAAAGAGCGGAGCGGCTGCGAGCTTGGCGCTCTCGGCACTTGAGATGGCAATGCTTTTGCACTTGGGCGTGAGTGAAGTGTGAAGAAGACATCCCGACGCTGAGGGCTTTACGGTAGGATATGGCTCTTCTCGAGGAGTCTAAGACTTCGTTTCACACTTTGAGGTTTCCGGGACAACGTCTCCACCCGACTCCAAACTCTCCTTGATGGGCTTGACAACGGAGGCCTCTCGTGGGATAACTTCTGTGACGGAGGTAGCCCATAGTAAACGGGTTGGAAAGACTTCAAACCCTAAAGACCGAATGTCCCGGGCTTGATAAGCTGGAGTAAGCTGCGGAAGACCATGCAGCGACTAGCCTCCACGTCCATTGTCTTCGGGGCTAAGGTCGGGCGAATACTGGCAGAAGAGCTGCAGTGTCTGCAAAGTTAGGTATACCTTATAATCTATGAAGGCAGTCGAAAAGAAAAAAAACTGTGAAGATTCTCGAGAGTAGCGGTATTGGAATGCCCGGGGTGTCTTCTAAGTGACGGATTACTCTCCGGCGACGGCAGACAAAAAAAGTAAAGCGCCCCTTCCAATCTGGGTGGGAAGATGGGAGATACAGGGTGTCAGTAGTTGGAGATATGAACAAATAAAGAAACAAGCGACTTCCTTCCACGCTGAAGAGGTCGGAAAGATATCACTAGGAACACGAGCCTTTGTCCACCCAAGACAATAGCATTGACAGGAACACCACAGAAGTTGGGCGGGGCGAAAGTGAACGTTGAAATCTTTGCGAAACCCATTTTATAAAGGGATGCAGAGGAAAACAGAGGCCATTCTCGAAGGCCACCTCGAAAAAGCATACCATCATAGGCACTTGAACGACGTAGGAGTGTTCACCTCTTTCTGTGATGATGATGATGGATCAAAACACCTATACAAATTTGTGACGTTAACACCAAAGGACTATTATCTAATCCACACAGCAATACCATGAAAGAACTTTTTTTGTTGCGTTCCTTATCTATTATCTGGTCAAAGTGGTTTTCTTAAGAGTAAATCATTTTCTTCTGGTTTTGATCGAGGATGGTGCAAATTATACGAGGTCGACAGTAGTAAATTGGATTTAAGTCCAGATGTCTGATCCACGAGATCTCGAAAATTCTCGATCAACTTCTACGACTTCTGAACTCTGTACTATTTGGTTTCACGATAGGCAATTGGAATCGACTTGCAAACCTTGAAATGTAAAAAGCACAGATATGTGAATTAATAACAAAATGGTCAAATGAAATTTAAAAATAACAAATTGATTGCATAGTTATCTTTAAAGGAGCATTGAAAATACTACTATTGTGAACATCAATTCCTGCAGATTTGAAACTTTGCTTCATGAACCACGGATTTAAAACGTCGAGGTATATTGATGCGGAGTTGGATGCCTCGAGGCGTCACTGGCCGTGTCTAATCTTGTTTCTTTGAAACAGAGAAGTTAGATAACTACTTTTATCACAGGTTGCCTTGTGCAGGTATTTTCTTTTTCAATACTTCATACCCCGAAACATGGGCATTTGCCGAGCCTTAGCTCTAAGACATAGGTATAGCGTGGGTTTACACTTTCTTGGTTTCCGCTTCCTCCAGGTGGAGCAGTTCATCCTTTCATGATTAGATCGCACTATGCAGGTTGGATATCTTGTTAGATCGAATGTGCCTCTCTTGCTTGTTTAAATGGACCAGTCATTGACTCATTTCTCGATTTGATTGAAGAGGATTTATCGATTTAAATTCACAGAGCTCGTCAGATCACCATTATCAGAGTCGCATACCCTTTCAGAAATTGTTCATCACTCTCATGATTGCCTTCTCTGTGTCACTCGGAGGGCCTCGCTGTCAGGCTTGATAAGAACGATCTATTATGGGTATGAGCGCTTACATTGGGATGATTCACGAATACTGAAACCGTAGTAGATTTACAGCCCGATAGGTTCAATAGCTTGATAAATTTATGCGGAAAAGATAATTCGACAACAAAGTCTATTCAATGGAAAATTTAGGTTTCTAAATCACTAGATTACACCTACAGATAGCTTGTTGATCAAGTAAACCAACGTAAATCGGAAAGCTGAAATCGAATTCCAAAATTTGTCTGAATTCACACAATCAGAGCGATAATTTGAAAGAAATGAAATTCTGCATTTAGCTTCTACTTTAGCGACTAGCGTCTGAATTGACTTTGAATCGAAATAACAAGCCAATCTAAAATAAAAGCAACAAAGAAAATAAAATTAAAATCTGAGCCTTATTTACGAATCTCTTTTTGAAATTTGCAGGGATCTGCTTTCCTTGAGTGAAAACTGGCATGTTACCAGGGTTACGAGTTGGGCCACTAACCGATGCACCTCCTTGTAGTTTCAGATTAAGCTGGGCCATTTGGTTGTTAATGTCGTGACCTCGATTCTTTATGCGACCTCGATTGTCACCGACTCACGTCGCCAAAGCTTATTTGGTCATGACTTGCCTTTAGCATCCCTTGGATCGATGTCAGCGACCAGCAAATGATGTCGTGACCTTCTTTCCTTATGTCGATGTCGCGAAGCCGTGAATGACGTGCGGCGTAGTTCTTCTGGCCCGATATCGCGGCCATTGGTGTCGCAACCTTGGTTCTTTACAAGCGTGTGCGACCATTGAATAGCGTCGTGACCTTAGTTCTTGCAAGCGATGTCGCGGCCATTAAATGACGTCGCGACCTTGGATCTTGCAAGCGATATCGCGACCTTAGTTCTTGGCGCGGCTGATGTCGCGGCCGTGAGCAACGTGGCGACCTTGGTTCTTGCCGCGGTGATAGCCGGCGACCCTTTGAAAATGGCGTTGCGACCTCTTGATTCGGTGTTGATATCGCGACCTCTTTTGATGTCGCGACCTCGATTTACGCCTCTTGAAAATCTTATGTCCACGACTTCCTGACCGGTGTCCCGCAGCCTCCGTGTCTCTTTCGGCTTTCAGTGCAGCCACGGCGACTCGAAGTATGTTCTGCGACATCATATCTTGTTCTTCATTAATTTATAGTTTGCACGACGAGTTTACATTGCGACACCTTTCGTTAAACGCCGATTGCCCATATGTCGCGGCTGGAGTTTTGTGGATTTGCTGACGCCCAGTGATTCTTCATCAGCTGTCGGCGTCCATTCTAATAGTCGGCAACTCTTTCTCGTACTTCTCTTGTTCTGACATCATTGACGATGATGTCGTCACCTCGACCAGTTTACGCTCCTTTTGCTGATATCCCTCTTTCTCTTGAATTTCTGGCATAGGTTTGGTGAGTTGACATTTTACGCTCAATCAGTCTTTTAGATAGAAATCAATAGAAAAATGGACTTAAAATGGATGACTTTAGCTCATCAAACTCCCAGCTTAAATTTTGCTTGTCCCCGAGCAAGAAAAGAAAGATTTGTTTGTCCTCGAACAAAAGGACATTTAATATTGTTTGCAATTGCAACTTGATTTAATTGAAAGGTAGAATTAGTCTTTACTGTGTATCCCTAAAGCGAGTCGGATGAAGGTTAGTCATTTGCTGTTCCAGGTGTACAAAACTAAATTGTTGAATTTGTTTTATAGCGATATAGTCAGTTGATCTATTTGAAAAGTAGGTTGGTCTTCTTCCTCTTTTCTTAGTGAGTGGAGTTAACCCTACGAGGTCCTTCAGTTTGATCACTTCGAATTTTCAAATTCCATATGCTTGTTGTTCATATTGATCTCCGCTAATGTAGGTAATTCCAATGTGAGATCAATCGGTCTTTGGGCTTGTAATGTCGGGCTTGGGTAATGGGTAGGATGGATGTAACTTTTTAGGTTAAAGATTACCGAGACTCTATCTCCTGCAATTCGCTGCTTTACCCTTAACTGTACTGACTTCATCGATTGATTCCCCCAGGCCTCCTTGGGGAATTATCTTCTTGATTTCTTCTGTTTAAAATTGTTCGTTTCCATTTCTCATTTGTACTTCTCACTGTTGGAACTTTTTCTCAGTCACCCTTCAGGAATAGTGCAATGTTCTGTCTTTTTAGGCTTTCTAACACTCTTAGCGAACTTTGGGTTAGTAGCTCCATCTAGATTGGTATTAGGGTACTAGGTGTTGAAACACCCCAGAACTTAATTGTTCGAGAGAGTTGAGCCACAAGACAAAACTTCTCTTTAAGCTCCTTTCTATTATCCTCACTTTGGAATCTTTCTCTCTTACCCCTTTTTTTATATTTCTCCTTTAGTTCTCGAAAAAAAAATACTCCTGACCTCTCTTCTCCTTCTTTGAATTTTGGATAATCGAGGTTCTTTACTAGAGGATTAATTATCTGGATGGCAGGATTTCCAATGGCTTGTTTGAAAGATAAAGTTGTTTTGGCTCAAATTCGGGAACTAGGGTGTATGTAGAAGCATATAAATAAGGGTGGCTAGAATGGCTCAAATTTGCTAAGGATGGCTGCGTCATTTCTTGTTAGTTGTATCACCTACAAGTTTACGCGATCAACTAATCTAACAAGTTCTAGAATTCTGTTTGATTAACTGTGACTAACCCTAAGGATGTCCTTGACTCACTTCAGTTGATGAGGAGTTACATGATCTAGGTTCACGGGTTCTTTGAAGCTACATTTATAACTAAACTCAAAAATATATTTTGCTCCTTGATTGTATAACTTTCCTTTATCTTGGACTCATCGGCTAAATTCAAGTCAATTATGCAATTTGTGTTTCAAATTCAATTATATGTCATTCTACCCTTATTACTTGATTATTTGTGTTTCGGCTATCTTAATCAAACTACTTGAAACTAGCTCGGATTATGATATACGACATTTTCATTTCATTTGAAATCCTCTTGTTATTCTTGTAAAATTCATGAATGTAACTGAAATCTAAATTCAAACAACATCAAACAAATTTTCTTATTTTATTCATGAGATTGTGCAAAAGTTGAGAATAGCAGTTTGGAAGTGAGGAAGAGATGGATAAATCAATGGGAAGATTTATTTTTTTTCTTTTTGGGGAAGGAGCAAAGATGTTGGGAGGATCCCGAGATAAAGGGTAGCCAAATTAGGGTTAATTTAGGAAACTCATTTGATTCTCTTCTTAACTGTATCATTCTCCCTACATATGTTCTTCAAGGATCAATTCATTGGTGTGATCAACCTTTTTGTTTAGATCATCTTGTCTTTTCCCCAATGTGTTCATTGTGTTCTCTATTTCAGTCATGACTTCTAAAAATTTTGAAAGATTATTGTTGATCAAATCCAAATTTTCAAGCCCGGACTTACTTTTCTTAAAGGCATCTTGTCATCAAGCTCTTCGATCTCTTTCCTTCATCCTCTTCTCGAAGTCCTTGAACATTGACATGTAGAGGAATTTGAATCATGATCTGCTCCTTAGTTTGAAGCTACGATGCAGGTCCTTTCCTTTATGAGTGTTAGGGTTGAGAGTCCACGATCCATCTTGATTGTTGTAAAAAGACTCGTAGCTCAGAAACCGACTTCTTCAGGTAGATCGTGATCCTCTTTCCTCCATTCCTTCTTGAATTTTTCCTCTTGATGCTCAGGATCTCAGCCATCTACTCTTCCATTACATTCATTTCTTCTTTGCCCATTGCTGATCTCTTCTTTCCAGATTCTAATTCATACGGTTCCTCTCTGAATTTTTTGTTGGATGTTCATTCCCTTTCTCTTTTCTTCCATTCTCTTGAATGGAACTAAGCATCTCCATTATTTGATTATTCTCTTAGGCTCCCTAGAGCTTTCACCGGAGTTCTCTAAATCTTTGTTCTGATAGGGGAGGGGCTGGCCGGTGAAGGGTTGAACAATTTATGGGGCTTATCATCTTGTTCTCTGTCCTCTGCCAAACATAAAGGTGTTCCATACTGGATCTTCTTCTTCTTGATCTATGACCAGAAGGTGTCCTCTTCTTGTCTTGCGCATTCTCATTTCTTCTCTTGCATCTGCCACGTATAACCTATTTTTTCTTTTGATTCCTAGGCCCTTGCCTCCTGTCGGGGTTAGTGGTGAAACCTTGGGGCCTCTTCTTCTTCTTCCCGAGTTCCCCTTCATGACCCTCGAGCTGCTTGTGATGGTTGTGGGTGAGATCCAAACCCCTTTATTCCCCTTCATGAGTCATCTCATTGTTGGGTTTTCAATAGTTGCTCGACATTAAACTGCCCTTGACATGACATAGAGAATGGTGCTTCTTGTTCCCTTCACCAGTGTAGACATGCTTGGTGGACCTCGCAGAGACGGGAAATAAAGCCATACCTTTGCCTCTTACATCAAATCTCCCACATTTATGGTCTTTTGCTCTCCCCTTCCCTTGACCCATTTCACTTTAAAGTCTTATCAAAACTTTCTTGCAATCTTCTCACGGTTAGGGTTGTCTACTATCTTCTTGTATTTGGAGCCATGCTTATGCCCCTCCATTCCGTACATTTCATTGATGATTTCCGCTCCATACGACACCCAAAATCCTCTGACATAAACAGAGTTATCCTTTCTCCCCACCATGTTGGAGTAGAATTCTCCGAACTGCGCTGCGTATCGAACTTTTGATGCTGCAGTTCCCAAACCTCTTGTTCTATTAGTTCTTTGAAGGGGATATGGGTTCTTTGAAACCCTCTTTCTCAGGCAAACCCCTTACCCGACATAGTACTTATTCCATATGGAGAAGCTTCTTCGTCCCCAATTCGTCTTCCTTTGCTTCTTGCTGCTTGTCTTTTCCCACTTTCTCTGTTGCTTGAGGCGGTTGAACCTGGTTGTTAAACGGTAAGTTCTCTGGTTGGTTCTGGCGAACTTCTCCTTGGTGATATATTCTTCTGTGATATCGCTCAATTGGGACGAGGAGTTGACGGTGAAGCCATTTGAGAAATAGGAATATTTTTAGGAGATTTTGGATCTAGGGTTTGCGGGGTGAAAAACCGGAGGAAGCGAGCGAAGATGAGGATTGCTGTATTTGTGAGGAAGGAGATGGTGGTGGAGGGAGTTTCTCGACAGGTGCGATTCAGTCTTATTGTGGACTCTTTATTACTTCATTTATTTGCGCTTGTCGCGACTTAAATGTCGAGCGCAGTGTCTTGTCATTAAATTTAAGGGCAAATTTTAAAGTTGCCCGGTGCTTTACTTTTCTCTTATGTGCGACTTAATGTTGTTTGTAGCGACATAAAATCGCTTTAATGAGGGATAATTTATCATCGAGTTGCGACATCTAGCATTTTACCCCTTTGGTCAACAAGTAATTTCATGACATAGTTGAGTTATGACCTCGATTTTATCATGACATAACACTAATTGAGCTATGCCCTTGTTCTTCATTCGGTCGCACTAAGTTCGCGACCAATTTACACCGTGACATACAAAATGCCCAGTCGCGACATAAGTGCCTTTGCCCTAGTTGATGATGATCGGATAACTTTTCCTCATATTAATTTGCACATTCTTAGCATCCATTAAATCATTCCTACGACAATTCAAACATGTATTCTATTCAATTTCTGGGAATTTATGTAGGGAGAAGAGTACTCCCTTTTTCAAGTCGCTGCTCTGTGAAGTGGAGCTAGATCTTTGGAGTTTGTTCATGCTCTGGGCCAGTGATTCCTGCATCGGCATCTTTGTAACAATTTCAAGAGTTAAATTTATCGAAATGTAACCTGTGATTCTAACGGTCATAGCCACAGAAGCTAAAAAAATTAAAAAATTAAAAAAATTCAAAGTCCCTATATAAAGAAAGAAAAAATCTATATGGGTTGCACTCCCATGAGAGTACTTTGTTTGAGTCCTTATTTGGACTAGCTATTTTAAAATTCTCTCCCTCTCCCGATTCACAGTTTGGAGTTCTTCGCTTTTCTTTACTCCCTGGCGAGATAGTGCTTTAGTCTTTGACCATTAGCCTGAATTCTTCCACATCGATCCACAGGTGTTCACCTTGAAAGGGTGTGCTTGACACCACGTATATGATCTACCATCCATTTTGATTCCTTCCACGAAAATAATCTTAATCTGGGTTAAATAAGTAGAACTTGATCCCTCTGCTCCCGAACTCTTTTCCTCGATCCTTTGGTCATGCCATTTCTTTTGTCTTACATCCTTGTATATTTAGCATTATCATAGGCTTAGGTTTCTCAGTTCCTCTAGTTCATTCAATTGGAGCAATCTCTCTTCCTTTACAATTTTAAATCGAAGTTGACTTCTTGATGGCCCTATGGCTGTATTCGATTCGAGAGGGAGGTGACATGGTTTGCAAAGACCACTGCGTATGGGGACATCAATGGGAGTTTTAGATACGATTACGCCAAGCCAAAAATTGCATCCTTCGAGTTTGGAAGACAAATCTTTCACAGCAGACTTACGGTCTTTTCAGGGATCACTTTCAATCTCCACTGATGGAAATTCTGCTTGTCCATTAGTGCAGGGATGATCTCGCTAGGCTCATTATATATTTGATCCCATACACAGCTCATGAGCTTTGCGAATATTTTGTTTGCAAAAGTGCCTTCCAAATCAGTAGTAGTCTTGGGTGTTCGAATATACTCAAATGTTGTTTAGAAAGGCTTCCACTATTGTGTTAGCGTCATTCCTTGGACAAGCTATTGCTTCCACCCATTTGGAAACATAATCTCTACTAGCGGTATATACAAGTTCCAAATGATGGTGGGGAAGAGTCCCGTAAATCATCCCCATTACATCAAAAATTTTCTGATATGCCTCGTAGGGGCATTTCATTCTTCTTCTTGATATTTCCAGTCTTTATCTATCGCATACTTTGACCCATTCGGCACTGACCTCTGAAGATAGTGGGCCCGATAAAATCCCAGGTGGAGTATCTTATGAAACTGTTCTTTCTCAGAAAAATACTCCCAAGCTAAGGTGATACATGGCATTCATTCCACAATCTTGCATTGTTCACTCTGCGGCACACATGCTTATAATCGTGTCGGCGCCTCTTTTAAATAGCGGTGGGTCATCCCGGATCTTGTTTTCTTGTCGGTCCTGACTTTCTTTTACATTTGGTATTGAATTCGGAGGAATTACTCCTGGCTTAAGTAATTCACGATATGACATACCATAGGTGGAATGACAATTTAGAGAAAGCAGGTTGCTCATGCGGGAAGTTCTACGGTGATCACTCCTCCCTCTTACCTTTGTTTCTTTCTACTCTGAATGATGATCAGCTATCCCATTATCTGACCCTTCTTATCTTTAATTGCAGTCAAACTCTTGCGTAACAACACCCACCTTATCAATCTTGGTTGGCTTCCATGCCGACATCGGATATTTGATTGCTTGCATGGTCGAGTGTGAATGATAATATGAATCCCAAATGCATGGCTGAATTTCTCTGACGAAACATGGCTATGCTGACAGTTGAATAGTTTTCTTGGGCTTCATTGAAGGTTACTGCTAGCATAGTATATGGCTTTGAATATCTTTTCTTTTCTATACCCCTTTGTCGATCATTGCGAAATCAGCATCACGCATTATTTCGAATCACTGATCCCGATGCAGATGCTTGTTTATGATCGGTGCTTGAACTAATGCGATCTTGATTTCTTGAAAGGCGCCTTGTAGGAGTCACTCCAAAACTAAACTTTGTGTCTTTCTCGATGTCTACATAATAGTGGCTATTTTGAAGTCTTTGATGATCTCACATAGAATCCGGTATACTTTGAAACTCCTTATCCACTTTTCTTTTGTTGTGGGTGGTGCGAGAGTCTTGATAATAGAAACCTTTGATTGGTGCCCAGTCGTAGCACAAATTTTATGACCCGAAAACAGTACCTTACATTGCGATGAAATGGCACTTTTTCTGTTTAAGGGTGAACATTTTGTCCTTGCATCTTTGAAGCTCTTGTTTCCAGGAGTTGTTTAGACAATGCTCAAAGCTGGATCCATATACAGGTGAAGCCATCCATCAAAATCTCAATGCTTCTCCTTGACCAAATCGAGAACATAGACATCATACACCTGCGAAAAGTAGCGGGGCATTGCCGCGACGAATGGCATCTCACGAAAGCAAAGGTGCCATAAGGGCATGTGAATATGGTTCTCTCTTAGTCTCAGTCTGATAGCAATAGATTCATAGCGGAATACCCGTCGGGAAACAAAAATGAAATTAATCCTGTAACATCCGGTATTTGATCGATAAAGGCAATGGGAAATGATCTTTCACTGGTTGGCGTGTTCGAAGCTTCAGGTGATCGATACGCCTCTCCATCCCATCACCGTTCTTGTTGGGAATTAACTCATTTTTTCATTTCGGATCTGGTAGACCCACACTTTCTTTGGAACCCATAGGTGGGCTAACCAGGGCCCATCACGAGTGCATATATAAAACCGACATTCAACCATTTGAAGGCACTTCCTTCGACTACTTCTTTCATGGCCGGAGATTCCAGTCCTTCTTTGATGTTAATGGATGGTTTTGCATTTCCTCCCTAGCCGGTATTTGTGCATGCATATTGACGAACTAATACCCTTTAATTCATCACATGGACGAGCAATCGACTCGATAATTCTTAAAATTTTTAGAACACATTCTTGACGTCAAATGAGTCTAAGCGAGAGATAATCAGCTTACTCTTTGGTAGCTCAGTAAGCATACTTGGATGACATGCTTTCTTTTTAAAACTAACCCATACACTTGGTCTCTTGATGAAATTCCTTCTCTTCATTATTGTCTCCATTTTCCATGTTGTTTTTGTTTAAGACTAATGCCTTTTAGATAGAGTCTCGAGCGATGTCACGAGAAAATCAAAATTAACACCTTGAGATGCTGGAAATTCATCTCATTTTCATTGATAGGAAGTTGAGGCATTACGATCATAATAACTGTCGAGGAGTTGTTGAGATAGACATCATCTACTAACTTGTAATCTTCCTATCGTGATAAGTTCTTCAAACTTTGGAGGCGGATTGAGTCATTGCTTCTTCTCGACCACGAGTGAGAACTCCTTCGCATATCTGTTAAAGCGACTCCGGGTTGCTAGGAATGGCCTTCTAAGCGTGGGGGACTTGTGAATCTTCTTGATGTCAGGATGATAAAGTCGATAGGAAAAACAAATTTCCCCACCTTGGCTTACGTCTTGGTAGCTCAACCAGGTTTCGCCATTGTTCTATGCGCCATTTGAAGAGTAACGATGGTAGGGTAGCTCCCCAGACTTAATTTCCTTGCAACGGATAATGCGTGAAAGTTTATGCGCCTTGAGTCCTGAAAGAGACGAGATTTCAAATCCTCAATGGTCACGGAATTGTGAAACTTCACAGGTCTTTCGTCCTTCTCACAGTAAATTCTTCTTTATCTTTACTTAGCTGCCAGTGGTAGTCGGATTCTTACTCCTTCCTCTTGCAAATCTTCTCTTCTTGCAAAAATTTCCTTGAAATTTGGCATAAAGTGGCATTGGTGGTATACACATGAATGGCATGTATCTCGACTTACGGAAGAGTTTCAAAACCTTCAACATTGCTCCTGTCCTTGACTTTGGAGTCTGTGAATGGACTAGGCATAGAGTTCGGGCTTTCTTCTTGCTTCTTTCTTCTTCTTGTTGCTGCTCCTTCTTCCTTTCTTTCTCCGGTATTTCAAACATTTTTCTGAAGCTTCCTTCTCCACTTGTTGCCTTCATCTTTCTCGACTTTTCCTTCTCTAATTCTTTCCCACTTCTAGTTGCCTTTGTGCGAGTCTTTTGGATTTTCTTCGTGTCCTTTGGGAAGCATCTTTTAATTTGATTCTGCGGTCGGGGCAGTTGCCACTATTTTTGTCTCGAGGTTCTTGAGAGGCATTGGTGGTGTCTGAAAAAAATTTGAAGTTAATTGTTGAAGCTTCAATTCTTGAACTTTGTTCATGGGATTAATGACTTTCTATTTTCCCCATGAAGCTGCATCTGAGTCTTTAGGAGTGCAGGCCTTTTGACCACGATATTCACATTACGCCCTCTCCTTGTTCTTCTTCTTTGGAACCTTGATGGAGCATACCCCTGTGAAAAATTTTACTTATGTCTTGGGACGTGTTGTCTTTCATATGTCAGAGAAATTCTCATGGATTTCCATAATCTTTGGGAGGTATAATGGGTTAGCGAGGTTGGGGTTAGGCTTGAAATGATATGTGCTCTCTACTCGTTCAAATGGTTAGCCTCCTCCATTGCGCAGGAAACCTCTTCGGCGCGCCTCGACATTATTTACTCTTCATACTATGCTAAGGCTGCTCCTATCTCATTTGCGGGAGTCGTTCTTTTATCCGGCCGATGCATCGATGCATCCCGACTTGGCCTCCATGGCGAGAAATCTTGTTCATTTCGATCATTCCATTTCCTTTAGCTCTGCTGTTGCTCTGAGGATTAGGAAGGAGGTCATGTTGCTAGCGAGATCCTCGATCAATTTGTCTTCTTCTTCTGTTCTTGTATGCTCTTCTTCTTAATGCCCCGCAAGTCGATCTATTATACCTTTGGAGGTATAATCTGCTGAGTGGTAGGAAGATGTCCATTTGTGTCTCAGGCATATCCCGTAATGGGACATCTCTTCAAGAGCCTCTTGTATCTCTCCCAAGCAAAGGTAATGTACCTCATCTCTCCCCTCGTTTAAAGTAGTACTCTCCCCTCTTCTCGTCTGTATGAGGGATGGAGGAAAGAATCTGCCCATGTAAGCTTCCATCAGCTCTTCCCATGTATTAATAGATCCATATGGTAGTGAGTCAAACCATGATGCAGCTATATCTCTTAAAGAGAATGGAAACAACTGCAGCTTAATAACTTCTGGTCTCACACCATTCAATTTAATCAGCCATTCTCAGAAACCGTCCTAAGTGTTCGTTGGGATCTTCAGAGGGGTGACCTGTGAATTGATTTTTTTGAACCATGGTGATCAGGGCTGGCTTGAGCTCAAAATTGTTAGCATCTATCGCTGGCTGTCTCACTGCTGAGTATTCATCTCGATAATCGTCTCCTGTCCTCCATAGTGTCTCGCTCCTCGAGGTACTTCACGCACTCGTTGATCGCCTCGCCAATCTTTTCTGGCTCGCCATCTCCAAGTATTTCTCGCACTCTTAACCTTTCTTACTCCTCTATGTTCTTTCGACCGTTGTCTAGTGGCAACACCGCCCTCGTCTCAGGCATGAATTAATTCCTCGAAATTATAATATACCGAGATCAAAATGTGGAGTCATGATACCAAAATTGTATTTAACATGAAAAGCTCTACAAAAATTCAGTAGCTTGCTAAACTATTGCTGTTGAATCATATTTTTGCAAATTTTCTATTTTCTTTTTATAAATTATGTCCAAACTAGTATTTCGCTTTTTGGTCTGAATATTGATTTACCAAATTCTTTCGATCCCCGGCAACCACGCCAAAAACTTGTTCACCTCTTTTTGTGATGATGATGATGGATCAAAACACCTATACAAATTTGTGACGTTATCACCAAAGGACTATTATCTAATCCCCAGCAATAATGCCATGAAACTTGTTTGTTGTGTTCCTTATCTATTATACTGATTAAAAGCGGTTTTCTTAAGAGTAAATCATTTTCTTTATGGTTTTGATCCAAGATGCTGCAAGTATACAAGTCGAACAAGTAGTAAATTGGATTTAAGTCCAGATATCGATCCCACAGAGATCTCAATAATTTTCAATCAGCTACCCTGACTACTCAAACTCTATACTATTTGGACTTTGATAGGCAATTGGAATCAGCTTTGCAAACCTTGAAATGTAAAAAGCCTAAGATATGTGAATTAATAACAAAATGAATTAAACTCGAAAATTTAAAAATAAATAAATTCGCATCGCACAGCTTATCTTTAAAGGAGCATTGAAAATACTTCTACTATTGTGAACATCAATCTCGCAGACAGTAATCAAACTTTGCTTCATGAACCACGATTTAAAACTGGCTAAAGGAATATGATAGTGCAAATGATATCCTTAAATCGCCATCGCTCATCATCTAATCTTCCCGCTTCTCTTTCGAAGACGTAGGATTAGATAACTACTTTTAACTGGTTGACTTGTTCCCGGGTATTTTCTTTCAATACTATTACCCGCATATGGACTCCGCAAACCTTAGCTCCTAAGACATAGGTATAGTGATGGGTTTACACTCATCGGTTTCCCTTCCTCCAAATTGGAACGCTTCATCCTTTCCTTGATTAGATCCTGCTAACACGGGATTGAACGTGATCGTTGGACCGAGGTGAACTCTATGCTTGTTTAAATGGATAAGTCATTCAACCCTATCTCGATTTCATGAGAAGAGGATTTTATCGATTTAAATTCACAGAGCCTATTGATCACCATTATCGATTCGCATACCCTTCGTAAATCGTTCATTACCTCAGGATTGCCTTCTTCAGGTCACTCGAGGGCCTCCTCAGAAATCAGAGCAATGAGACAATCCTATTATGGGTATAAGACGCTTACATTGGGATCAATTATAGAATACTCAAAACCAGCAAGTAGATTTACAAACTGATAGTTCAATAGCTTCTGATAAATTTATGCAGGAAAGATAATTTTAGACAACAGAGTCTATTCAATGGAAGCTGGGTTTCTAAATCACTAGATTACACCCTACAATGGCTTATCATCAAGTAAAACCATCAGAATCGGAAACTGGAACTGACCCAAATTTTTGTCTGAATTTATTAATGCAGCAAGACTTGAAAGAAATAGACCGTATTCAGTTTACTTTACCGCTAACGTCTGCACTCCAAATTAATCGAAATAACAAACTAATCTAAAATAAAAACAAAACAAAGAAATAAAATTAAATACAAGAGCCTTCAACATCTGCATTCTTCAGCCGAGCTACTTTCCTTCAAGAGTAGCCGCAGATTTATAGGTTCTCACTCGGGGCCTCTAACTTCGATGCACCTCCTTGTGGATTTCAGATTAATCGTCCATTTGGCTGTTAATGTCACACCTCGATTCCTTTTGTCGCGACCAATTGTCTCAAATACGCCGCGCTATTATTTGGTCGCGACGGCCTTTTAGCACTCGATCCGATGTCGCGACCGCTAAATGATGTCGCGACCTTCTTTCCTGAGGAACCGGCGTCGCCATCAATAATGACGCCGCGGACTATAGTTCTTTAGAATCCATGTCGCGACCGCTGAATGACGTCGCGACCTTCGTTCTTTGCAATTGATGTCGCTACCGCTGAATGACGTCGCGACCTTACCAGGAATCGATGTCGCTACCACAATGATGTCGCCAATTCTTCGATTCAATGTTGATGTCGCTGATTTCTTTGAAGTCACGACCACTGCCTCTGAAAATCTTATTATGTCGCTGACTTCTATTCGTGTCACAACCCATGTCTACCGCCGGGCTTTCAATTGGCTGACCGAAATTATGTCAGCGACATTATATCTTGTTCTTCATTAATTTATAGTTGCCCGACTTGCGTTTCGCGGCGACCCGCTTCGCTCGCCTTCGCTGCCCTTATGTCGCGACCGAGTTTTGTGGTTGGCGACCTTTGATGTGATTCTTCATCACCGCTGGGCGCGCCGCTATTAACAGTCCTTTCTTCCTCGCGGCACTTCTCCCGCTGCATCATCATTCGCACTACCGCGGTCATTCCCGCCTCAACCAGCCGTTTTTCTCCTTTTACTCGCAATATCCTCTTTCTCTCTTGAATTTCCCACGCATAGCGCTTTGCGGAGTTATTCAACATTTCTGCACATAAATCAGTCTTTTTTAGATAGAAATCAATCAGAAAAATGGACTGAAAATGGATTACTTTTAAGCTCATCAAGGAGGTCAATACGTCAGGAGACCAAACCTGAACACCAAACAGGGGCCTATATCATCTTGCGAAGATTTCCCCAAATAAAGGCTCAACCCTACTAGGACCCACCGCCAGGGCGTTTTGCACGACCGACTTCAGATATTCAGACCCCACAGGGTATTTAATCTCATCAATTTTACCCTTGCCTTTACCCAAGGGGGAAGGGGGTTCCCTTGGGGCATTTCGAAGAACCACCGCGGCTGAGCGATTAGACTCACTACTCGTCCACCCTGAACCAGACTCCGTAGAAGAGTCACCCCCTATACGTAAAGAAGAGGAATGACCCGAACCCATTAGAATACACGAAGCCAGACAAAAACCTAACCGGGATATCCCTAATGCCTCCCATCACCTCTCGACAATACAAAGAAGGAAAAAGACGTACTGGTCCTAGGAACATAACGAAAGGGACTACCCCCAAATAGGGTATTACAAAACACCAAAAGAAGTTCTGAACAATGATCATATAAGTTTCAAGAAAAACGAAATCCAAATTCGCTGAGAAGGAAAAAACTTCTATATCAGAAAGGCACAATGCTAACGGTTAGAGGATGTTCTCAAAAGAAAATGAAAGAGCTAGAGGAAATAAGCGCGAAATTCGAAAAGTCATCATTATTATTAGGACACTTAATGGCGACAAAGCCTTAATCAAACCAAATTTTTGAGCAACTATATGAGATCGTGACCGATCCAAGAACGAGATACAGCCCTCAGTTCAATTTCGTTGTAACCAATGGTCGGGGCAACTGACTGTCTAAAAATAAAGGCAGCCCACCACCCAAGTCCAAGAAGTGAGATTAAAAGAGGACCCATTAGCAGGCCTAGTAAAACGGTCTGGCCCCTAACGCAGGCCCAAAACGGGAGCCCAGCTCATCCCTCCCAAAGGCCTATAACACGAAAAGCCCGAAGAACCCATATCTTATAAATCGAATCGAATCTCCACTACTGCGGAAGTGATAATTCCCACACCGCTTTCTAATTATCCCTTATTAATCTGACAGTGATAAGGAAATAAAATCCTCCCTCCAATAAGAAAGAGTCCGTATCACCATACAATTGGGAAAGTCACCCACTATAAATACCAAGCCACCCCACTGAAAGGTACAATACGTGACTTACGCATTTGTACCCATTCCTAAGTAGTTGATCTTCTTCCCCCCGGAGCAACCCGACTTAGCACTGAGAGGCAACAGGCAGCCCCGTCGATCCTTTTTGTTTTCGAGAGTCCGACGCACGGAGTCGCAGGCAGAGCGCCCAAGAAATCCAAAGACGCCGCTTCCGCCCGATTGAAAAACATCATCAATAGAAAATGCACATGATTACAAGGAGATAGAAACATTAACATTACGATGCACTGCGAATATAGTCGATAATAGAACATTAAAAATATGTGTATATAAATATATTTTAGTAATTGTTATATTTTTTTACTAGTATTATCATAAATCTATATATCAAATGCTTATTTATCGGGTTTTTGCATAAAATCATGTCTTAGCTAGAAAGCATAAATATAATACAACGCAATATAATTACAACATATAAACATTAACATTACATTACAGTATAATATAGCCAAATAAAAAAATAATTTTGTATGTATAAATACAATTTTGTGTAATTGTTATATTTTTTTACGAGTATTACAATAAAATGATATGTTGAATGCTTAATAGATTGAATGTTTTGTATAAGAATTATGCTTTCAGTAAAAAAAAGTACAATACAAATGCACTATAGTTACAACATTAAACCATTAAGATGATACCAAACACTATAACCATGACATACATATTTTATAAGGATTATTGTAAATTGATATGTTGAATGCTTTATATAATAAAGGTTTTGTATAAAAATCATGTATTTAGTTAAAAAGTACTAGTATAATACAAATGTAATATAATTACAACATAGAAAACACTAACATTACGTATCTATTTTTTGATTTAAGCATCAAATGATTTATATAATATATAGATTATTATCGTACTCTATTGGTACGAATAATTGTTTTTGTAAACATAGACTATGAGCGCATTCTACACTCTAATATAACTTATTTCAATTCATTTAAAATTTTAAAACCTTTATATAGATTCAAATTAAAACCTGAGTTCAGTTTTTCTTTCAAAAGATATAACATTTTCACCAAAAAAAAAAAAGAAAAAAAAAGGGACAATAACGAACCCCAAACATCATGTCTTTCTCTGTTTTTTTTTTTTTTTTTAAAAGATACAATCTTTCTATAGAAAAACAACAACAATGAACTAACCAAAATTATCTAATAGTGTTTATAATTATTTGTCACATAAAAATTTACTTCATCTAAACCAAAATCATAAACCTGCGTAATAAATCGTAAAAACTGGATACAAAAAGCTCATATAAACCCTAAAAACTAAAATAATAACTAACAAAAATCTCCAAAAAAACCAAGTTATAATAGTTTGAAGTTTTAGTTTTAGAGGGAGATGAGGTGGGAAGCTTCACAATTTTACAGAATGTGAGTTGCTACACCAAGGAAGAAGAAGGAGGTTGCACCGAAGGGGGAAGAATGTATAAGGGTGGATGGACCAATGTTTCTCCCTTCCTCATGTCTTTAAATGTAGACTTTAGTCAAATGATATTTTTGTCTTTATCAAAAATAGGTCTTCTAACGATTATCTATGTTAATAACCCATGGAAACAAATACCTCGGCCCTCCCTTATTGATAATTCTCCCATTATTCTAAGGGCTGAATTGAAAGGCAAATAAAATATCAAAGTTGACAAGTCATTGTCTAATAAACGAAGGAAAGCAACCAACTAGCTGCATCGACTTGTTAGTTGTGTGATCAGAGACGCTGGATAGGCAAGGAGAACTACTACAAGCATCCCACATTCGGACTAAGTAAAAGTTTACTTATTTTATTCATTTTTTGTGGTTATATTTTGCATTCATGAATCCAAGTATTAAATGCTAATTTGGAAACTAATTACAAGTGTTTCTAAACAATAATCTCATGAAAATTTTATGCTTATGTTCTTTTGATTTCAACTTAATTTAAAAATTAATTGTTTATTAATTAACTAAAATATTTACTTTTGTTTGATTTTGAGTATATTTATTTAACAAAAGATTTAAGAACTTTTGGATAAATTTAGAAAAATACATCTGATTCAGAAAGAAGTGACGTAGAAGATTTTTTTTTATTTTTTTTTAACTTTTCTTGCTTTTAAATTTATTTTATTTCTTAATATTTATTTTTTCTTGGATTTTTTTTTTCTTCTACCCAATTGATGATATGTGTACTTTTCTTCCTTTTTTAGTTATATTTAAAAATTAATAATTATTTGTTATGTAAGGCCAGAAATAACATGTAATAACACATTCATGAAAAGGTAGTCTGCTTGAAAATTGAGATTTCAAAATTCAATTGAGGAATTACAATATTATTTTGGTTCGAGAATGTAATTCCCCATATGTTGCCTAATAAAACTTTGTTGTATCCTTATAATAAAATTCATCCAACTCTCTCACTTTAATTTGTAAGTCTTTGGCTGGTGAATCAGTCTGAACTATTTTTATTGAAAAATTATTTTATTTGGTGAAAGCAAAAGAAAAGGTTTTTGTAGGTTATATTATTATTTTTGGAAGCTAAACATTTTAGTTACATTGCAGTAAATTGCCTTTATTGGGACTCGGAGCTGGGAATCCTCCCATCCTTAAGCCTTTCCTTTTTGAAGCATTGAGGGTTTTACCAAATGAATTAATCATAATGGACGGTTTTTGTAGGTTATATTTCATAAAGGGAAAAATGTGAATTTTTTAATCATGTCTCGTTACAATTAAAAATCTAAAAAAATCAACTATCATTAATTAATTAATTATCTAATTTATATATAAAGTAAAATAATATATCAAAATAATTTATTAAATTTAAACTTATTTTTTCATTTTTTTCTTAAATTTTTGCTTTCTCTTTTTTTCCTCATACTTTATTCTTTTGATGTTTTTTTTTCCAAACAATTTGTTCTTTGAAGGTAAGATTTTTTATATCTTCCATGGAACCTAAAAGTGAATTTCTAAATTTTTAAAGTTATAATTTATATTATTAAAATTCTAACATTTTTTTAGATTTTTTTAAGAGGAAAAAAAATTAAATACTTTTTTTTTAAAGAAAATAATCAATATGAATTTTTTTGATTGCTGTGTGTAACACAGATGTAGTAGTTCAAAGGGTCGGGTCAGCAGAAAGAAGTCGCAAAGGCCGTGAATCCTAATTCTCATTTTCTTAGTCACTTAGTATTTTTTTTATTTTTAGGACATGTAAACACTTTAATTTTAATTACTATGTATTCGAATCCAGACTCTTTCCCTTCCTATGTCCTGCTTTTCTATAATTTACTATGTATTATTGAATCTAATATTCATAGATGATTTATATATTTTTAAAAAATTTATTTTCATAGTCTACGCCCCAAATACATCTTTATGAAATGATACATCACTTAGGTATAATATTTAAAATTCTATTAGGCACACCATGGCTAGCACTTAAATTGGGCATACATCAATTAGGCATGACGCGTATGGATAATAGTGTATGTAGTCATGTTTAAAAGACGTTTCACCTAATTATTCCCTAAGAAGTCTGAGTCAAGTTGGGTGGGAAACATGTGAAAGACTGATCCACTTTAAACCATACCACAAAAAAGAAAAAGAAACAAAAACATAAAAAGGAAATAAACGAATTTAATTTGTCAGAGCTATCGTAATAAAGATTGAAGGATTTTTCTTCTCTGCGGTTGGTCTGCGGAGAAATGGTGATCGACATTTGAATGTGAACTTGTGCTTCAAATGCCATACCGAAAGCTGCCTTTTTCCCAGTAGGGAAATGAATGTTATCGCATATGATCACGGATCCATTTACTCCCTCTTATACAAGCATTGCTTTTACCTTCATCGCGTCTTTCTCCAAGAATACGCATACAAATGTTGTACAAAACATGGTGTTGTGTCCCTCAATATGCAATCCCCACCCACAATATTGAAAATAAAGGAGAATCTTATTGACACATATGTACAACTTAAGAATCTTTATTTACAAAGTTCACTAACTAACACTTACAATTAACTCACTAGCAATTGAAACTAATGTAGTATCGTGACACGTGTATATGTTCTATTACTCCCCCTCAAGATGGAGTGTGAGGATTGATAACACCCATCTTGGATAGAAACGGAAAAGGCTACGAAACAAGTAAGGGTTTGGTAAATAAATCAACAAGCTGAAGTGAGCTTCAAATAGGCAACAAATTCAAAAAACCATTAGCTAGATAACTTGTCATGAACAAAATGACAATCAATCTTTGTATGTTTAATGCCTATGAAAAATCGATTGTTAAATATGCAAAACCACTTGGTTATCGCAAAAAATCATAATGGGTTTAGAAATCCAAATATGAAAAATCAGCAAGTAACTGTGCAATCCACACTAACTCACTAGTGGTACTAGCCAAAGCTCTATATTCTGATTTTGGTCAAGAGCCACACATTGTAGGTTGCTTCTTAACATTCCAAGAGATCAAAGAGTCTCCTAAAAACGCATAAAATCTGGGCACTGGATTTCCGAGTATCCATGTAAGACTTTGTCCGTGATTCAAAACGCCGGTTGAAGAGGAGGAGACATGAAAAAAACCATGGTCCAGGGTAATGAGATACTCCTAATAAATGATGTTCTAGCTAAATGAATGTTAAGATTTGGAAACAAACTAGCTAAGCTCAGACTACAAAAGCGGATATCATGCCGAGATATGGTCAAATAAAGCAAACGACTCAACGAAGTCTCGAAGAGAAGTGCACGTCAGGAAACTAGCCTCACGTGGTGCCTCCACTTTAGTAACTATGGTGGCCGCCATCTTCGCCCGTCCCGTGCCAACTCACAACTTGGAATGGGCAAGCTAGATGAGACACACTTGATTTGTCCTCTTATTCAAATAGACTATATCTTATCGCCTCTATTATGATGGGATGAGTCCCACATAAATGTGTAACCGGGAGCAAATATTATGGGCCCTATTTGAATAAGGGACTTATCCCTATCCCATCCAATGTATTCAATAGAATTAACTCCTGTCCATAATGGGCGGATATAGATTGGGCTAAAGCCCAGCCCAAAAGTCTTACAAGAAGGATCACGAAGCAACTTACTATCAAAAGAACTCAACTTGGCATTAGAATCCATAGGCAACAAAGCAGGTTTAGAGGCCAAAAAACCCAATAACTGTAATGTGTATTGCCTTTGATTCAGAAAAATGCCTTTATTGGAGCGAGCAACCTCTAAGCCTAAAAAATATTTAAGAGGACCGAGATCTTTCAACTTAAACAGATTGTTAAGAAACTCCTTACAACTGCTTCATCAGGACCAGTGATAATAACATCATCAACATAGACCAATAAGGCAAGAAATGTAGAACCCGTCCCTTTTGTGAACAAAGAATAATCAGATTTAGACTGATGAGAACCATATCAAATAAGAACAGCACTAAACTTGTAGAACCATTGGTGAGAAGCATATTTATATTGTAAACTTATATGCAACTACGCATAAATATGCTCCCTCATTCAAAGAGCCTACATTTAGAGGTTTATAACATGGTAAGTCTATATACACTTCTTCAAAGAGATTCCTATGAAGAAAAGCATATATCATTTCTAATTGGACAATAAACCAACTATGGGCGTAAGCTATGTAAAACCCCGAAATATACCCTAGCAGTTTTTGAACATGTTTAGGATATAATAAAAGCTAAAATGAATATCGGGAAATAAAACGAGAGACCCATAATTAATAATAAAGCCAAGGGTAAATTAGTCATTTACCACTTGAGGATATGAGAGGCATAAAACAATAAGTTTATATGCAATTATGGAATTTGAGAAAAGATGGAATAGAAATTAGAAAGAATTAAAGGACCAAAATGTAAAAATGGGTGGATAAGACCAAAATGGTCTTTGGAATGAAATTATTTCTCATTCCCAAAGGAGAGCAAAAGAGAATCGGATGAGAGAGAGGAGAGAAAGAAGAAGAAGTGAAGAAGAAGAAGAAGAGAAGTTTGCCAAAGGTATGGATTCAAGTATGGAATTTGTCTAAAATGTATGGATACATGTTTGGGTTGTATGGATTCAAGTATGGAATTTGTCTAAAATGTATGGATACATGTTTGGGTTGTATGGATTCTTGTAGAAACCTAACCCTAACCCCCTTCTTTGATGAATTCTGGGTTTAATGAAACCCTAACTTGGCATAGTTATGATGTTTGATGGTTTTTATACCAGTTTTAGGGTGGTTTTGTATAGATTACAGAAATTGTTTAGATGAGTATGGATTTTTGGGTTTTACCCATGATTTCCTTTGTGTTCATGATTAGGGTTTGGTAAAATCCTATCTTGGACTATGTTTGGATACATGTTTGGGTTTAATGAAACCCTAATTGGTAGAAGATATGTAAAGATAGGTATGGATGTTCTTTTCTAGGGTTTTTGAGGGGAAACTACTCCTACCCTAGAATCGAGCGTGTTCGGGTTTGGGGAAAACCAGAGATTGTTTAAGATATGTATCAAGGAAGTCCTCGAGTTGATTATAGTCCATAAGAAGTGTTTAGAATTTTAGAGTGAGTTTTGGGACTCCATCCCCTGAAATGAAAAACGCAAGGCAGAAAAGTGGGGAAAATGTTCTGGCACGCCTAGGCTTGGGTACTGTTCATCTTAGCAGATTTTCTGCTTTTGTCTACAACTTCGGATGGCCATAATTTCTTCGTCCGAAGTCCGATTTGAGTGTTCTTGGACTCTATGGAAATCTCCTTGAGTCTAGAATCCATCCATATATAGCTTGATACAATTTGGAGCTTATAATAAGTCCGAAAATGACAAAAACTAGTGGTTGCTGCTATTGTTGCAAGTGCTACAAGTTGCTGATTTCTTCATAGCTTGCAATTTGCATAACTCTTTCGTTAGGACTCCGTTTTGGGTGTTCTTGGGCTATATGGAAAGCTCATTGAGTCTAGAATCTAACCATATTCTATTTAATGGCATTCGGTATCCACATCTGAAAATTATATTGTTGTACCAAGTGTACTAATCGCTTGGTTAAAGTCAATTGGAATACATGATAAGAAAAGAGATAGATATGAACAAGAAATAGCAATATACGTAGATTTGATATTTAGAGGAGTATAGAAGAAAAGAATAAAATGATAAGCTCAGAGAACACGTATAATTGTATGACTACCTAAGACCGGATATTGAATGACAAGACATATATGATCGCTGGTTTCAAAGACTCGCTAGTTACTACTTTCTCTATTACGGGCAAAGACGTATTATTGATCGCAGCCACACTTCGCTAGTGCTACGACGACAGGGCAGGCACATATACATGACCGTTATTTCGATTAATTCTCGCAGAAAGTTTCGACACTTCTAATACACGGGCAGTACGCCATGTTCTTCCATAACAGATTGTACCCGGTATATATTGTACCGAGTCTCATTCATTCTTTATCTCTATCTGAATGTTTATATGTGTGTATCTGAATAAGCAAGCGAATGTTTATATGTGTGTATCTGAATAAGAAAAGATAAAAAAGTAAATAGTTTGGACATGAAGGGTACCTAAGGGTATCAAAGAAGAAGTCTATGTTCTGCACTTACCGATATGACAAATTATAAAGTACAAGTATAGAAATGTATAGGTATATGCAGTAAGATATGATATTCGATAAAGTACATGAAGATGGTTGAATAAGATAAGATGTTACAAAGTAGATGACATGATATGAAGAGAAGATTATAAGGATATGAATATATGATAGACATACCTAAATGAATAGATGGAACATGCTGTGACATGATAGAAATTTACAAATGCTAAGAACGATATAAAATAAAAGATGACAAAGCACAGAATGTTAATTTAACATGATAGGCATATATGAATATAAGGAATGAGTAAATGCATGCATGATAAAATATAGAATATATGTATTATAGAGAAATATAGGAACCGTAATATGGAAGCTATAGATATGAGAACTTAATACGTATTAAAGTAATGATAGCAGACGTATGGGGCAATCACATACTGGGTCAGTTATTCATGCTTATGAGATATGTACGTAAAAATGTATTCAAAAAAAAAAAACAAGGTATAAGAGCGGAATAAGTCTGCAAAGACATAAAGTTTTGGACACGAGGCCTCATTTGGTCGATGAGATAGATCCTGGGATCACGGTGGTCGCAGAAAGCTACCACAAGGCCTTCTGCCCTTTGCATGGTCATTGTCTGTGATAATGATAATCACGCTTTAGGGCTACTTTTTATAGATCCACTGCTTGTACAAGGAGTACAACACGTGCCCTTTATAGTTTCCTCAGAGCACACTTTTGTATTTATAAGGTGAAAGAGAAAGTAAGATGGAAAAGTAAGAAAATTGTCGAAACATATGAAAATAGTGCATGAACAGTACATGAAACAGTACATGAATATAATATATGGAAAGTACAAAGTACAAAAGACAATCTAAAAGCATATGAACAAGTACGCCAGCACATGAAAAGAATAAAGTAATATGAAAAGGTATATCATCAGAAATAATATATAAAAATAGTAAATGAACAGTGCGATGAAATACAAGATATGGAGAGAGTACAAAGACAAAGACACAAAAAGTATAAGTACAAGACATGAAAGAGAAAGTAATATGAAAAGTATAAAAGGAAAACAAGATATGAAAATAGCGGCACATGAACAAAGACATGAATACAAGATATGGGAAAGTACAAAGCATGTATACACAAAGCAGAACGGGGCACAGCATTACGGAAAGAGAAAGTAATATGAAAAGTATAAAAGGAAAACAATATATAAAAATAGTACACGAACAAGACATGAATACAAAGATATGGAAAGCAAAGTATAGTGCCAATAAAAAGTAGAGATATGAACAAGTACAAGACATGAAAGAGAGCCATGAAAAGTATAACAGAAAACAAGATGAAAATAGTACATGAAACAATACATGAATATGATATGAAATTAGTACATGAACACAGTACATGATAACAGTACGTGAAAACAATACATGATGACAAGACAACAATATGGCGTGAGAACAAGATATGAAAAGTTAACATAACAAATGGTATAAGATATGAAATCTATTAAAGTAATATATGTATACGAATATGACATTTATCGAATAGGAGCGTATGTAATATGAACCATTAGAAAGATAATAGATCAAATTATAATACTAGAATAAGTCAAAGGATAAGGAAAGGTTGGCGGCGTAAATGTCACATGATAGAAGTGTATGAAGAGTATGAAAATGATAAGATAAGGTATTTGCTGAGAGCAGATCATAGCTATTAGTCGGCCCTTAGATAGTACTTTCCCACCAAGCGAAGCTACACCGGATCCGTGTAGGTATAGAAGCAGAAGACAAGGATAGAGGACAAGACATCCCACATCAATAGAGCAGGCCAACTCAGAGATAGGTGCTCACCGCACTGCTTCTGCAATCTCTATATTTTTGGAATAGGTATAAGTTTTGTATATTGAGAAGTAATAGGACACAGTGTATAAAACATGAATACCACTACGGTGGTACTTATAATGTAAATGTAAATGTTTTTTTTTTTATTTGTGAAAAAGGCAGGTATAGGTTAAAGAGTCTCAGTTCAACATAGTGCCACGCACCCATTAGCCGCCCAGGCGGGGGTGGGGGCGTGACAAGCTAAACTAAGAAAAATCTTAACAATGACCAGCTTTGCAACTAGTGAAAAAGTCTCAAAATAATCAAGCCCTTCTTGTTGATTATACCCCTTTACTATCAAACGGCCTCTGTTCCATTCAACATTGCCATCAGCCTTCAATTTGACTTTATAAACTCATTTACATTCTATAGAATGCTTCCCTTTAGGTAGTGGCACCATAGACCATGTTTTGTTAAGTTCCATAGCTTGAAGTTCATTATGCATAACTGTTTTCCAATGATCATATTGAATAGCTTGATGGTAGAAATGAGGCGTATATCAGGAAGAAAGTTGAAAAAGATAATGAGAATGAGCTAGAGAAACTTAGTATAAGAAAGATGATTTTGCAAAAAATTGTTACAAGAAATAGGCATGGTAGAGCCATAAAGAAGATATCAATGATAATCACGAAGATAAGAAGGTGGATGAGCAATCCTAGTGGAACGACGTAATTAAGGAATGGGGCTATGAATAAGTAGGCGGAAAAGATGGAATAGAAAAAGTAGTGGTTGAACATGAAATGCTAGAAAAAGATGCTGGTATAGGTAGGACTGAGTTGAGAAAAGGATCAGAAATATCACAAGAATTAATAGCCGAATGAAAGGGAAAGAGATTCATGGAAAAGTTCATCTCTAGACACAAAGACTATCTTAAAAACAATATCATAGAGTTTATAACCTTTGGCAGTAGGAGGATAGCCAACAAAACCCTAAACTCGAGCTCTAGGAGAGAATTTGATACAGTGAGACATAAGAAGAAGGAAAACAAAGGCAGCCAAAAACTCTCAAAGAAGAATAATCAACACTAGTTTTTTTTTCTTCTCAAAAACCACCACCCCATAAACCACCATATTTTCAGAACTGTTGCCTTCCTAATTCTTCTCTCCTCCCACCTTATGCCAAAAAACCACCAAGTTTCAAAAGGAGAGGATACAGAGATTTTTGGAAGGTTCAACATGTTACTAGGGGTTCATTCAAATTCCTCCACCATCTACTATCTTTTTTTTTATAGCCTCAAATTAATTGGATTATGCAGAAATTGAATGTTAAAAACATCTTCTTGCCTAGTCATCTCAAGAAAATGATCTACAAATAGTAACCTTTAGGTTCGCTTATTCTCATTTTTTCTTCCTCTAATATTTTTATTATTTAATGTTCCCTATATGATCTAAAGTAAACCCCTCGAGTTAGGTTTGAGTGTTTATTACAAATTGTTATCCAATTTGATTTCTCTTAGGGGACGTTTGGAACATGGGAATGGAGAGGTGGAATGGGGATCTCATTACACCCATCACCATTCTTCATGTTTCACTACAATTTTCAAATATGTACAATCTTAAGGAATATTGATATATTCATAATTGAATTTTTATATATTTTAGGGTTGTGGATATTATTGTATATGAAGCTTATTAAATAATATATGAAATTTAACCTTTTTCTTTAATTTGTACTTTTCAAGATAGAAATTTTTTTACTAATTCAAATATATATATACAATACACTATGAAAGGAATGATTACATATTTGTATAGGGTTATATGATTTTTTTTAAGGTCATTTTTAAATTATATATTGTTTGTTTAATCTTATCATTTGGTAGAAAACTATGGAAGTTTATTAATATTTAAAATGAAATAAAAATTGCATAAAATCATGTAATAGGGTATTATTTTAATTTTTTTTTCATTCTAATTCCTAGTATTACCTAATTTTTTCATTCCCACATAAGATTCCTAAACTAATCCGAATAGAATCAAATTATTGATTCCATTCCATGAGAAATAAGAATGGAAAATGATTCTTCATTCCCAATGTACAAATAGTAAGACTAAGTCTTCATTATTTATTTTCAATACAAGTTCTTGGATTACTTTAATCTTAGTTTATGTGGATGGTATCATAATTGGTTGCAACCCTTGCTATAGTTCAATGGATATTCACCATCGTTACCTACAAATTTGCTCTAGAGAACCTTGCCTACTTGAAATAATTCACTAGAACTAAAGTTAATTATTTTGAGAGCACACATGCTATATTTTTTTATTCTTTTACAGTTGATTGTCAAATGGTTAGTAGACTACCAACCAGTATATATACGGTCAGCTACAAAGGAATATCATGTTACACTTCTCTTATGTGGTTATTGAATCATGTTCGAGTGAGCTACCTGTTGTGGAAAATCACCATCTTCCATTTGGGAATTAATCAACAACTTTGCAGCTTTGTGAAGAGGCGTCGGGTCTCTCTTCACCTGGTAGAAAGGAAAGGTTAGATTATAGATTTCAGGAGAAGATAGATTATGAAAGCAATGTATAGATACATCTGCCCAGAATGAAGCAGCCCCATGAGAGCCCACGCAGTTTGTACCAGATTTGACTTGTTTCCTTCAAGTGGTATATATTTCTGTATCACCAACCACAAAGATTACTTGTTTTTGTCCATATTTTTTACACAAAAGTAGGGTGATGGTGTGGTAAAATTACCTCCTTTGGGCAAGAAACTCAGCTGTCCCCAACCACTATCATCTCCTTGTGATTTGAGTAGAAACTCCCCTCCACGAATGGCAAGACAATTGTGAGGAAAGTAGGATGTTGGACTACAGAAAGAAGGTAGACCAAGACAAGAAAAACGATACCAAAAGAGAGGAAAATGACAAGAAGAGTTTTGTAAAGATGCTTTTGAAGCATATATGGCAATATTAACCTTATAGATGCTTTAAATTCAGGAACTTTAGTAGATGGCTGCATTAACAATTGAAATAGCAGATCTGGAAACTGAAAACAAAACAAATAGAAGAACAGAGAAGAGATCTGAAATAAAGGAGAACAAAGTCAGGCTCTAAGGAGGAGTTTATCAAACACATTAGATTCACACGGATGAAAATTAGACATGCTTTATTCATACGTAGAAGACTCATAAATACAAAATCACTCTCTTCAACAAAATGCAAGAAATACGGAGGACACTATCCCACCACTGACCCATGACTATCAACCATAAAAGCACAACCCAACAACTCCTAATAAAATGCTAAAATGCTATGACAAATCCAAAAACTACCAACAAACTGATTTATGCATTACCCGTAACAGCTACAGCATAAACCTGGATGCATAGGAAGAAAAGAATGGAAGAACCAAAACTCTGGGGGCATTGGGTTGCATCCTAACCAATCATATAATCCCAAAATCTGCAAGGAAGAAATGATATCCTATATATAAAGATTTAATCCATTACACAAAAATGCATGCATTGTATATATATGACAAATATGAACTTATGCGTAAAATGGGCATACTGAAAGCCAAGTCTTTCCCCAAGAGGGAATGGATGTCAGTCCACCATGATCACGGATTCATTTACGCCTTCTTGCACAAGCACTGTCTTTACCACCATCAGGCCCTTCTCCAAGAATACGCATACAAATGTAGCTGAAGGTTGTACAAAACATGGTGCTGTGTTCCTCAATATGAAATCCCTACCCACCATCTTCATTATGCAATATACATGAACCATATATTTTCATCATTTTAAAGCTCCAAGCCCCATTTATAAGGTTATTTAGGATGATGACTAGAGGTTCAAAATTTATGTACTTGATGATGACAGTATAGGTAGCAAAGAATTTCTTTACGAGGTAATACAGTGTCTATATCCCCTGTAATGTATAGACAAAATACCTGGAAAAAACAATGGACCGACATTTTCACTTTTCAGCAGGCCAATGGCCATCAATAGCCTGCAAGATTGAAAAGAAATGTGCACTCCTTAGTGCTGTTGTGGCATTCTCATGTGCTATTGTTTGTTTGAAGTTCTTTTCTCTCAAAAACTGCAAGTTATTTTTATTTTATCATTATTATTATTATTACTTGCCAAATGAAATGGGAGTTTGTGAAGAACAAGTTTAAAAGCACACAAAAGGTAAATTAACCATAATAGTAAACATCTATTTATATAATAATTCCAAAGTAGAAGGGAGTCTTAGAATCACGATAAGTACAACAGTTCTTAAAGCGTGAGACATATATGTCATGGTATCCAAGTTCAGTTTTAAAAATAGGTCCCTCTACTTGTAGGCCCATTGTGTGAGGGAAAGTCCCAATCTTGGTGCTAACTTTGAGAGTGAGAGGGCCAAAATCGCTAAATAGTGAGAAGAAAAAAATTAATTGTGTATTAATAAACTCTTGGCGTTTTTTTTTTCATCTAAATTAACAATAATAAGCTACCAAAGAAAAAAAGTTATTCACTTTTTTCTTCATAAATAACATTACCATTTTTCTTTAAAACTAATTTACTCTTTTAAAAGTTAGATGAAAATAATAGTTGGATTAATTTTCAAATTTAAACATAAAAAGAAATTGAATTTGCTTTTAACTCTTTGAAACTATTATTTGATATTTTATATAATAGAAGTACATTAGAAAAACGTAAAGCATATGTTTGGATTCAAAAAATGCTAGACAAATGAAAAAAAAATTGTGGAAATCATTTTCCTATGTTTTAATAACATGAAAAATATGAGAAAAAAAAAAAAGAAAAAGTCAAATAATAAATTCTCTCTAATTTTTCTTAAAATTTATAGAGAAAATAAGACAAAAAGGTAGGGGAAAAGTGGTAAAAATATATATTTCTATATTTAATATGTTGTACTTCTACAATATATTAGTAATATTTGGTTTCATATATATATATATATATATATATATATATATAGAGAGAGAGAGAGAGAGAGAGAGAGAGAGAGAGAGAGAGAGAGAGATTCCTTATTTTTCAAGTAGTAAAGAGGTAGGATATAGGCATACGGGAGATAAAAGATCGAATCTTTGTAAGAACAAAGTATTATCAATGCAATATGCAAAAGTGAATATAAGTAAAAAAAAAAAAAAAAAGATTCCTTACTTTTCTTTCAAATTTTTATGGATAATCAAACATGCATGGAGAGGGGTCATAGGTTCGAATCTCAATGATGACAATTTACTATCTTGAAATTAAAGTGTAATAAAAAAAAATAAAGAACATTTTATATCTTTTTTTTACTGTTGTTTTTCCTTTCAATTTTCTTTTCCTTACATTTTCCAAAAACCAAATATAGCCAAAACATTTTTCATCTATCTTCAGTAAACTTAAGTATATCTTAAAAATGTTGATGATGCCTAGCTCAATGGTTAAGGGTTAGGGCGGGTATCAGAAGAGGATCGGGGTTCAAGTCCCAATAAAGACAAAATTATTTAATTATAAAAAAAGTGTATCTTAAAAATAATTTTATTTTTATTAAATAAAAGATGGCACAGACTTAATAAAAGATAATTCTAAGAAAGGCTATATAGCTAGATTTTGTAAAACAAGATGTGTACTTATGAAAAAAATGTATATTCATTTATAACAGGAATTTAGGATGCAAATGACGTATAAATATATGTTGTGATTGTTAAGGAGCATGATGTGCATATTATGCCCAAATCATATAAGTTTAAATATTTAAAAAAAAAAGTATTTCAACTTAAGACATACATTATCCTCTTTAAAATCCTCCTTCTCCTTGGGAATATGGACTTGGTCCGATGGGTTAGCCCGTTTTAACTCGGAAATTATTTGAATCGGCTTAAATTTTAATGGCTCGAATAGAATCTAGGGCTAATTGTTCGAATAGAACTCGAGGGTAATGGCCCGCTTCCCATGTAGACTTTGGAAGGGTCAGCCCGTTTGACCAGATTTTTTATATTTTTATTATTAACTTAAAACGTAAATTTTAAAACATAAAAATATGTAAAAAAAAAATAGTGTTTTATCTATATTTTTAAAAATTATTTTCAAAATTACTTTTTCATCAAAGTTTTGTTTTCAATTCTTAAAGAAACGTGTATCTACATGAAGAAGTGTTTCTAGCTCAACCTACAGGATTTGAAGATACTCTTCATCTTGATTATACTTACAAACTAAAATGGGCTCTCTATGGACTAAAACAAGCCCCAAGGGCTTGGTGTGAGAGACTCATGGAATACCTCCTAAAAGGTGGTTACACGCGAGGGGGAGCAGATTGTACTCTCTTCATTCGAAAAAATCAAAAGGAAGTTATTGTCGTTCAAATCTATGTGGTTGACATTGTCTTTTGGTCCACATCCCATTACCCAGTGGAATAGTTTGTAAGACACATAAGCCTGAAATTGAAATGAGCTTAGTTTGGAGAACCTACATACTTTCTAGGTCTTCAGGTACGGCAAACCAACTTTGGGACCATTATCTCATAGGCAAAATATGCTAAGAATCTAGTCCATAAATTCAGACTTGGTACAACCAAACATTAAAGGACCCCAATAGGGACCCATGACAAGATTACTAAAAACGAAGTAGGGACCAGTGTTAATACGACTCTCTACTGTAAAACCCGAGAAAATTCTAAATTTATGAAAAAGGGTAAAATGGTCATTTCGGTCAAAATCCGAAAATTTTCTAGATCTCGGATGACAAAATGGACTTCACCGTTGGAATCGTCTCGCGAAATCTAGCTACCACGTCGAATTCTGAGACAGTTGGAATTTCACGTTTTTCGAGACACCGGGTGTCGTAAAACGGCTTGTGAAAGACATGTGATGTGACAAAAGTCTTTTACTACATGTACCCATGTGACACATGTTGCATGATTAGTGAGATGATGGAAATGAATGGCTTAGATTAAGGCATGTGTCAAAAATCCAAAACTTAAGGACAAAATGGGAATTAAGTTAATAGAGTAAGTGAATAAGACAAAATGAAATAGTCTTCTTCTCCAACAAAACGTGCAGTAGGTGTGGGTTTTAGATTTTAGAGAGAGAAAGTGTGACTTCTCTCTAAATTTCCCGGCGTTCGGACCGTCGGTTCTCGACAGAGCAAGAAGCAAAGCATTTTTCTGCGCGACGGGGCTACGCATGGACACCAATTTGGTGGAGTTTCGACAACTCCAAGAAGTAGGAATCTTTTCCTACTTGGTTTATTCTTTGGGTAAGAGCCATTTTATGGATGAGGATTTGTTGAGGCCTGAATGGCTGTGTTTTCGGTCTCAAAACCTTTGAACCGAGTAAAGAAATCCCTACTTGTGTGGAGGTGAACAGTGCCGACCCGAGGGTTTCACTGTTCACGTGATTTGTTGTGTGATTTTGTGTGGTTTGGGTGATTCAAAATGAATTACTTGATTTGTTAATTAGCCCATGTAAGCTAATTTTGGTGTTATTGTTGTAAATTGAATAACATGATTTATGTGAATTAATTGTGTTAATATATGCATGTAAAATATATTAGAATAAATTGTTTGGAATTGGCATAATGCATTCCATATGCACCGGGGCACCCTAGAACGATAGGTGTGAGTGTATGACATGAAAAATGAAAGAAAAGTGAAAATGATTGTGAAATAAATTTCAAGGAAGATTTTCCAAAGAATAGCCTTGGAGGTTGTCAGCAGTTCATCTGGAGCGGACCCGTGGCCCGTTTAGAGGAATTACCCGACAATTCACCTCGGAGGGTTGTCAGTCTATTCTAGAAACTCGATAAGTAAGTTTCGAACAAAAACTTTGTTTTGAAAGCGTATTTTTTCTACTTGTTTGGCTTAGACATGTGTGAGGGAGTCGGTGAGGACTCGAGACATGGGATTGGGCATGTAGACATTCAAGTAGGATCATGTATTTGCTTGAGTGTGATTGTTTACCATGACATGTGCACTTAGGTGGGGAGTAACCCATGTAGGAAATTATCACTACTGGGCATTGCTCACCTGTCCCGAGGATCAGCTATTTCGGTGCGGGGGTGTACAGGAGGACGACGCTCACTAGAGGTCGCGTTTTAGAAGAAATTCGGATTGTGGCTTTGGTATTAAATTTGTATAACATGTATTAAAACTGTAAATTTCAATATATGTTTGAATTAAGAGTGACTTATTAACTCTTAAACCATGTAATATAGTTGGTTGGGATATATTTTGTGAGAATTGATGCATGGGCCCAAGTGGCCATTTTACTCGCATGTGGACCCGGTGTAAGTCGTTGTGGCCCCATTTGGGACCGGGTTGTATTTTTGAGTGAAACTCCACCGGGTACAAAGGGAGACTGCATCCGTTTACCGTGGTGGTGTCGGGTTACCCGACATCCATAGTATTAAGCGAGGTTGACGGGTTGTCAACGGACCCGGGGAGTGGGCGTCACGGCAGGTATGAGCTTGAGTGGACGATTACCTAGGGGCTGGTTATCCATAGAAGTTTAGTCACGATGCCGACTACGACTTGGTATCGAGCTTAGGTTTATAAATGCACCTGGAAGCTTAATGTCGGATACTAAGTATAACAGTATCCATCAAGTTAGGTATACGATTACCTAGGACTTGATAGGCACGGGTTAGATCATGCATCCATTGTGCATTTTGATGAATGATGTGTGATGTGTGATATGTTGTGTGATTTGTGTGCTTGGTGAATAGCACATAAGAAAAATAATGTTGAGGAATTTTTTTTTTTTTTCTTTTCTAAGGTTTTGATTGTGTAAGGTGGAAAAAAAATAATAATAAATAAAATAAATTTTAATGAATTTATTTTGTTCTACTGAAGACATGAAAAAATAAATAAAAAATTGTGGTCTTCTAGTAGGTGGATAAAAAAAAAAATTAATGAAAAAAGGGTGCGAGAGAATTTTGGATGGGCTACCCATTTGCATCTTTGGGTCGCGATCGAGGAATTATGTCGTGACACAAGGGGCTGAGGCGAGGCTGGCGTATGACTGTGAGGCGGGGGTGGAGCGCAACGAGGAGTCTTCTTGTTTCTGACCGCTGAGAGAGAGGCCATGACATGGCCATTTGTCTTGTGAGGGCGCGTGCGATGCTTGTGGCCCAGCGGGGCTGGCTAGAGGGTTAAGGATTCAGATACAAATGTGGCCATCATGGTACGGGCGACCTTTTAGGTGCCAATACCTGGCGATCTGACGAGCTAAGTCGCGTCTGATTTTTGTATCGTGGCCAGAAACTTGTGACAACTAAACTGGCTCTTGTCTCACGTGATACGGCGCACCCGGCCTTGCCCATGTGCCTTGTGCGACAAGGCCGAACCTGGGGCGTGACCACGGCTAGGGAGGGGGCCACGATGTGGCCCGAGATGTATAAACCTTGAGAGGTATGCGGCGTGCGGTCGCCCGAGGGGGCACACATGTGGCAGGCGCGGGCGCATGTGGCCTGGGCGCGGGGCGCGCGCGGCGGCTGTGCGTGGCTGGAGCTGGTGTGCACCTGTGCACCAGTGATTTTGACTCGGGACACTATTACGAGTCCTTTGTTTGGATCCAGCTGTTCATGAGCACTGTTCACGAGGTTTTAAAAAATAATAATAATAATAAAAATAAAATAAAATAAAATATTTAAAAATTAAATAAAAATAACATTTTTTTTCATTGCATATGATTTAATATATTGAATTATTGTCTTGCATTACCTATGAATGCATGGATATAGTGTATGAAATTTTTTGGTATGTGAATAGTGTCAATTGTGTTTACAAATAGAGATCTTTGCATCGGTTGTGATAAGTTGGGCTTAGAGGTTGAGACTTGGAGAAGCCCTTGTATGTGAGTTCTCCACAGGGATTAGGAGGCGGATGGGGATGATATGTCGTGAGTTTGCAGTCGGGATCTGGGATTAACGAAAGTGGACCTGTGGGGTGTGGACATGCCCGGGGGTTAGAGCGTCATCCACGGGATGGATTGGTGACGACACAGTCGTCATTGATTGGCGTGGAGGGTTACCACCTACACGTGGGACCGTGCTAGTGTTGTATTTCGGGAGGGACGCGACTATTTTGCCCCATCTGTTTCTGAGACTAGGTGTCATGGACAGGTTAGGCGGAGTTATTTATGACACTTTGTGGAGGGACGAGGTGAGGCAGGACTTAGATCTACACCTTGAGTAGTCACGTGAGTATGAGGATGTTTTTTGGATGAGCTACGGGATTGCCTTTGCGGAGGGTTGTAGACTTGGTGTCAGGTTACACCTGGTACTTCCCCCCGTCTCTGTGACTCGCGCCAGGATGTCACCGGAGTTGAGTTATAGAGACTCGAGTCCCGGCCCAGGAGCTCTCTGGATAAAGGGGATCATTAGGCCCGAGCACTTTTTACCATGGGCGCTCCGGTCTGTTCGCGAAGAAAGAAGGGCAGACCCTTCGACTATCATTGACTGCAGACGGTTGAGCAGGGGTTACGGTCAGAATCATTCTTAGAAAGTTGATGACTTGTTTTATCAGGACTGAGAGGAGAAGCGAGTCCTACTCAAAGATAGACCTTACGCCTTTGTAACACTTGCCCCCCCGAAAACATACCCTAACGGTTTATAACATGTTTAGGGTATAAAATAAGTTAAAATTGTATTCGTTAGAAAAAATGACTTTATGAAAATGGCAAAGCGATAATTTTGCCACTTTGGAAAAGCTAGAAAATTCTCTAGATCTCGGATGGCCGAAGCAATTTGGGCGTTAAATTGGAATGCGCAAAATCTAGCTACCGTGTTTAATTTTAGTTATTCAAGAGTCGAATATTTTAATTTCTAGATGACAGTGTAAGTGAAAGCACGCGGGATTTTAGAAAATTCTCGAAAAATGGTAAATAGTTAAAGAATAATCAATTATGATAAGTAAGTGGCTTAGAGACAAAATGATTTATTTGAGGAGCTAAATGGACGAGAAATTCGCCAAGAAAAAGGGACATGTAGGTCCCACTTTAAATAAATAAAAAATAAAAAATAAAATAAAAATAAAAACTAAAATGGTTGATCTCATACGAGGCAGTGGGAGACTAAGCGTGGCGTTATTTTATTTTATTTTTCTCTCCTTCTCGCCGATATACCAAAAATCGGATCGTCGGATTTCATCGGGTCAAGAACGAAAAGTGCTCTACTCGACGAGGGCTACACGTGAGTACCAAAAACAAGGGATTTTGCTAAGATTTTAATTAAATATTCGGAAAATCCTAATTTTTGGTATTTTCTCAGATCTACTACTTTCCGACTACTAATTGGTCTGAGCAGAGATAAAGTTGATCCACGCAGATCGCTAGCTAATGTTGCTGGTACCAAAATCTGGGAGTCAAACTCCACGAGATATGGAATTTTAAAAGCCATATAATGGCATATGTTGTTTCGGGGCCGGAATAGGCCGTGTGATTTAGTCCCAAGATTTTGGGACTGAATATTGGAAATATTTGGGACTGATTTGGGCGCCTTAGACTCAGATTAAAAGATAAATTTAGATAAAGAATAATAATATATATATATATATATATATATATATATATATATATATATATATGAATATATGATATGATATGAATAGATGAATATGAATATAGGAATATATGAAATGAATATGTGATAGAACAACATGAGATTAGGAAGTATACGATTAGACAACACATGCTAGAAATGCACAAATGATAGGAAAATAGTTACATGTATGGTAAAGAATTCTGAATACAATAAATTGAAGTTAAAAGATATATGAAAAATGCAAAGATACGATAGTCTGATAGAGTACATGAAGATATAAGTTAACAAGATATGAGATGTTACAAGTAGATGACAGAGATATGATCCGATAGGTTATATGCAAATGTTATATGCTAATATATGAGATGAATATATGATAGAACATGATATGAATACAAGAGTGAATAGGATGGAATATGAATAGCTAAAACATGAACGAATTTATATAGAATGTATATATGAAATGATATACATGTATTGTAAAGAAAGAAATATGAGAATAGTGATATGAAGCTACAAATATGAGAACAAATTCATATTAAAGTAATCATAGTAATATCGCATATGATTACCGGATAACAATACTTATTCGGGAATATGAGATATGTACTGAACATAAAATACACATGGATTGTCTCGTGATAGAACTCGGTAGAGGGATAATAGATAGGGCATGCCTATAGGGACACAATTGTCGCAAAGATAAGCGCTTTACGATATCGAGGCCCCGTTTGGTCGAAGGATATAGATCCCGCTTTAGATCATTATATGGCCTCGCTTCTTACCACATAGTACATGCATAGGTCATCAAGTCTTTGAAAAGCTGGATGATACCTTCTAAGATATACAGATGTAGCATCACTGCCTCGCATGTAGCTGATAGTACTTGGGTACATACAACTATTTCCCGTATCCGGTTTCTAAGGTATTTGCGCATATGAAAAACCTAAAAGAAAATGATAGCAGATATAAAATGGTTCATAGAATATATGCATAATGATATTTGGTAAGACAAGACCGCTATGCGATGATAGTAGACAGTTACAAGAACAAGAAGTAAAGTACAAGATGACAGTATATGAAATATGATAGTATATGAAAGAATATGAAAAGGACAAAGAATTGTATATGACAGTATATGGAAAGTACAAAGTACAGTACATGAAAAGTATATGAACAAGTATAGTATATGAAAGAGAAAAGTATATGACAAGTATACAAGTACAAGAAATAAAGTGTTAATGACACGAAATGTATATGATAGATAAAGTATATGAAAAGCATATGAAAGTACAGTATATTATGAAAGTACAGTATATGAAAGCACAGTATATAAAAAGCACAGTATATGAAAGTACAATATAAGAAAGTACAGTATATTATGAAAGTACGGTATATGAAAAGCACAGTATATGCAAATCATAGGAAAGTATAGTATATGAAAAGTACAAGATGAAAATATAGGGAAGTACAATATGACAGTATAAGATGAAATGAAAGTATAAGACAATACAGGTTCGTATAAGAAAATATATGATAAAACAATATGTAAGAAATGAATAGCATAGCATGGGCGTGTAGCCACTACATGAAAGGAGACATGATACATGATAAGAATGATATATAATATACATAGAATGGCCAAGTCATAGAATTGAAAGATGAAAAAGACTAGAACAGGTAAAAGACATATGAAAGTATAGTACATGAAAAGTACCATATTAAAGCATACAAAAGTACCGTATATGAAAAGTATAAGAATGTAGATAAAAGTATAGGACAGTATAAGATAGGTTATATGAAAGTATACGAGATATGAAAGTATATGATACATGCATAATATATGAACATGAAAGGTGTCTGAAACAGAAAGACAAAGAAACTACAAAGAATATGATATAAGAAATAATATGAAATAGATCAAGTATACGATTAAGCTTGCAACGATCAATGGTATTGGTCGTCCATGTAGATGTTTCCCACTAAGCGTAAAGCTTAGCACGGGTTTTTTAACCATGTGAAAGATTGCATGTATGGACAAGGATATGGCTGTGACATTCCACATCACAAGCAAGAAAGCATCTAGAGATAGTGCTCACCGTGACCGTTCGTAATCTCTCGATTTTATATGTATATTTTGTAATAGTGAAATTGTGGTTAGTACAAGTAAAGGGACTCTAGTATATGTATAGAATATAATGAATTACTATGGTGGTATGTATAATGCATATGTAAAGAATTTTTGTTATTACGTAAATTGTGCATACGAATGAGAAAACAGTGGACAAAAAGTCGCCTCCGAGAAAGAAAATGTTAAAAAGTCCCACCCCTACAAGAGTGGACACTGCTTAAGCACTCTGCTCTGGTTTGGGCGTCACGCACCGTTACCATCAGCTTGAGGATGAGGGAGACAACATCCCTAAGACGTTGTTCAGACACTGATGGGCACCTTGAGCTTCATAAAGGATGCCCTTTGGATTGACGAATGCGCCAGCAGCATTCATTGACCTCATGTGACACACCCCCACACCTTACTAGCGGCAGGTGTGCCGGCCACTCCACAAAAATCCCCAACCGTTACTTCTAACGACTAGAAAATCCTTTGAAGTGAAGCCGTATTGCTTGCTTAAAACTCGTATAAAATTTTTCCTTTTCTAACTTATGATTCATGAATCCTAAAGATAACAGCCTGCACATAGACATATTCCAAATCCTATAAACACAATTTACACTTTTCCAATTAAGGCAATCAGCAGCGTTCTTTCAAAAGAGCCTCAAGCTCAACACATTTTAACAAAACTACACTATGTACATACATATATTCCACTATATAAATTCAAAGTATTTCCTTACAAAAGATTATTAATACAGCACTGATACAAAAGTCAGGAGAATTCTAATATGCTCCAGCGTCCGGTGTGCCTGTACCTGGAAAATAGTTTTTAAAATAGCAAAATAATGAGCTAAACGAGCTCAGTGAGTGTATGCTTTATAAAAAGTTTTGCTTTTTCGGAAAATACCTCAAACCGTAAAACTCTCTTTTTACAGACATTTTCCAAACCTTCTCGCTTTGCTTTACCTTACTTTGCTTTAAAAGTTTATAAAACTTTTCATAAATCTCTTACTTGCTTGCTTTACCTTGCTTTGCTTTAAAAGTTTATAAAACTTTTCATAAATACGGGAGCCTGGGCTCAACCGCTTGTTTTAACAGTTTGTAAACACGGGAGCCTGGCCTCAACCACTTGCTTTAAAAGTTTATAAAACTTTTTTATAAACACGGGAGCCTGGGCTCAACCGTGCACCAGTGGTTGATTTTCAAAACTGTATGAAAATTGTTTATAACCAAGATCAACCACTGGAGGCCTTTCTTCGGTTGCACTTAAACACGGAGCTCAAGCGCCTTAACCGTATCGCGGAAAGGACTCTCGTCCGCACTTCCAGTGGAAGAGCCTCGCCCAATTCTCTTTTCCGTAAATATGGTGGAAATCGACCTTGGTCTACATCACTTACAATCTAGCTAAGACATAACTATATACTCCAAAGACGCGCTACGGCCTCCTTTAAATGCCATGATGTATGAACTGTTTGCCACCGCAAATCTAAAAAGCATGAAATGATATCCTAACAATTCACCATGCACGCATTTAATACCACCTAAGATGCTTGCTTAAACTAGGATTTTCAAGTAGCCTGCTTTTATAAATATGTTTTTATTTGTTTGCTTGCTTGCTTGTTTTTCAAATATGGCCTACAACTCAAAACCATTGCTTGCTTGCTTTTTTAAAAGTATGGTTGAATACATCAAAACCACATTGTTTGCTTTTCACATATGGTTTAAATCAAACCATTGTTCGCTTGCTAAACTCATTGTCATTATTTTAAAAAATGGTTTTCAATCAAAACCATTAAATACCAACGTAAACAAATATAATAATACACTAGAGTTTAAAATAGGTTTTGAACACTCACATTTCTCGCTACTAAACTTGAGCACGACTCCACAACTTTCCGCCTTTCTTTGAGCCTGGCACACCAAGCATATATAGAATCATCGGGTTTCTTTTGTTCAAACACTCGCATCAGAGAGGTGTGAGATAAAATAAACTTAATCATCATATATAACATTTCCCTCATTAATATGCAAGTCACTTTTAGTAACTAGCATTTACTCACACTCAATGAATTCGCTTCGCCGAGGCGGCGAGGTACGATGCATTTTCATTGAGTTTCATTCTTCTTTGAACCTCTCTTAATAGTTTATTAAGGTTCCCGGCTACTCAATTCATGCGATTACAAATCGGGCATTTGAAGCCGCGGTACCTAAGATTTCACTATAGCTTGGTACCTAGCATCAAACATTATTCTCAGAGTGTTGGGCACCTATCACTTTGTCTCTGGTACCGTACAAAATGGCGTTCCATGCACCATTCACCCTCGTGGTTTCGCCTAAAATCGCTTATTCGCCTCTTTTCAAGATTTTCTCATATACAACTTCTCCATTCCATAATACCTCAAAAACCAACATGGAATTTATCCAAAACCACACCATATCACTTGTATTGGTGGTTTGGAACTTCACACAACCAAACCCTAGGTGAAAATCCTAAGAATTCAACCCAAGGTCCACCAATTCCTATAAAACCATAGAATTATGATGGATTCCATGTTTATTCTATACCAATTAGGGTTTTACCCACATAACTTCAACAATTCTAGGGTTAATGTGATCTCTCCACAAAACCCTAGAAAAAAGAGGAACTAATCTCCATGGAAAACCCTAGAATTCATACCAAAAACTCAAATTACACATGATTCCATACCTGAAATTCTTCCCCTTCTTCTCCTTCTCCTTCTTCCTCTTCTTCCTCTTCTTCCTCTATTCTTCTCCACGGTTGCCCTAGCCAAAATGAGACCAAATAACATGTTTTGTTTGTCTCACCTCTATTTATAGGCTCATCCTCCTCCTAATTATATTTTGGTCCTCCATCTCTCAAGAAATTGCAAGTCAACTTATGTTATTTTCACAATGGCCTCTCATCTTCTCAAATTATGGTTTTCATATCTTTGTTGGAAATTTACAACTGTACCCTTCTTCTAATACAAATTCCGGGTTAATTAAATTTATGATTTCACACCTCATCCTTAATAACAACTCCTAAAAATACTATTAAATGACACTCTGGGTGCATATGTGCTCTACCACAAGACGCACTGCATGCCCCTGTAGACTGGCGTTACATTATGCATGGGTGGTATTCAACCCTCTATTCGGGATCATTTTGTCGTGGTCTTCATGGATAGACATTGATCTATCCCCAGTCAGAGGAGCATGAGTATCACTTCGAGGATCGCTTACGCTGCTGAGAGACCATCAGTCAGATGCCAAGTTCGCAAATGCGAGTTTTGGTTTATCGAGGTGAGATTGGGACACGCAGTCGCGATCGTGACGTGTGGCCGCTGACCCAAAAGGTCGATGGGTCATGATGAGTTAGAGAGGCCAAGTCGGCCGAGGATACGCATTTGGGATTAGTCAAGTACTATAGAGATTCAAGGATTTCGATTAGCGACACCTATGACGAGATTGACTCGTAAGGAGGTCAAGTTTGGATTGATGACCGGACGCAGGAGGCATTCCAGAGCTGGAGGAGACTTATTTCCAGCCTTATCTTATAGTCCCGCACAGCGACAGGGTACACAATGTATTATGATGCTCGAGGCCGGACCGGACGTCTTTGATGCAGTCCCGGGAGTGGTAGTAGCTATGGTTCTCGCCATTGAAGAATCAAGAGCGTACTACCCCACACACAACATGGAGTTGGCAAATTAGGTTTTCGGCCTTTGAAGATTTGGCACCACTACTTATATGGTGAGCGTTGAGGTGTACTAAGACCATAAAAGTTTGAAGTACATTCATGCAAATGACCTCACATGAGGCAACACAGATGGATGATTTCTAGAGGGGATTATGACTTCACTTTCGCATTACCATCCCGGTAAGGAAAATGATGGCTATACGCGCCAGTCAAGTCATGGGGAGCATTGGCTAGTATAGCTTCCTCGAATGGCGGATGTCGGATCAGGAGCGCTGGGCTATAGTACTACGAGCAGACTTAGGATACGGCTGGGAGTTTTAGAAGGCACCATCTCTGGCTGAGCGTAGATCATCTAAAGGATCGCGAGATAGTGTCCATCAGTGACCGAGTACAATCAAGTACAGGTGATAAGGGCTGGACCGTCCACGCAGATGGTAGTCTTCAATATAGAGGACGGGTAGTGGTTCCCCAAAATGGACCGATTCGAGAGAGAGATTCTGGTGGAGTTTCATCGTCTCGATTCATTGGTGGCATCCAAGGGCAGAAGATGTGCCAGGATCTTCACGCAGCATTCATCAAGCGGGATGAAGAGACACGTAGGGGACTTTGTTCAACGATGTCTCATGTGTCAGCAGGTTAAGATTGAGCACTAGAAGCCAGCAGGGCTACCTCAGCCATTGGAGGTGGCTGAGTGGAAGTGGGAGCACGTCGTAAGGGATTTTGTGACCCACTTTCCAAGGACACCGCAAGGACATGATGCGGTATGGGTGATAGTGGATTGGCTCACGAAGTCGGCACATTTTCTACCCGCGCGGATGACCTTCATGATTAGAGATTCACCGCTAGGCACCATAAGAGAGCTGCTCGCCACATAGAGTACCGAAGATCCATAGTGTCGGATAGAGACCCGAGGTTTACGACGCACTTTTGGAAGAGTTTCCAAAAGGCTATGGGCACACGGTTGACCATGAGTACAGCCTTCCACCCACAGACAAATGGTTGTGGTACACTCCACATCCAGCTCTGGAGGTACACTCCACATCCACCATGTCAGGTGTACACCCACATCCAAATGCTAAGGTCAGGATTGGGAGATCGGGAGGTTGACACTGGCGGACCTTCGAGGAAGGACTAGTGCATTATGGATAGCCTGATCAGGTTTTGCAACGAAGACCGTGAGGTTAGTGAGGGTGCTATGGCAGCACCGCGGGAGCAGAGCCAACACTGAGCGAGGACACGATAAGGCCACACCATCCCTTTCTGCATAGAATGAAGGTACGTGGTTTAGTCGTTTAATACTTAAATGACCAGTTTGCATGCATGGTATAGTGCACATTGCATATGTATGTGAGTTTTTGTGATTGTACAGAATTTCGGGACAAAATTCTTTTCAGGGGAGAATGTAAAACCCGAGAAAATTCTAAATTTATGAAAAAGGGTAAAATGGTAATTTTGGCCAAAATCCGAAAATTTTCTAGATCTCACACTAATGGACTTCACCATAATCGCCTTATAAATCTACTACCACACAAATTCTACCACCAGATAGCTTTCTTGACCACGCTTTCTTCAAGGCATCGTGCTCAAAAGTAAATGGAAACCATTATAAAAGAAGACGCTGACGCGACATGTAAAAGTCATTTAATACACGCACTCACGTTGACATGTTTGTATGATTTAAGGAGATGATTTGAAAATGAATGGCTTGGGACATTATGTGTCAAAAAACTTAAGACAAATGGGAATTAAGTTAAAAGAGTAAAGAATAAGACAAATGAAATAGTCTTCTTCTCCACATCAAGAACAAAACGCGCAGCAAGAGGCGTGGCTTTAGATTCGCAGAGATAAAGTGTGACTTCTCTAAACTTCATGTTTCCTAATTACTCCGCTCGACAAAGCAAGAAGCAAAGGTTTTATCGGTGGCTACGCGGACTCCACTTGGTGGAATTTCGACAACTCCAAGAAGTAGGATCAATACTTTGGTTTATTCTTCAGAAGAGCCATTTTATGGATGTGATTTGTTGAAGCCTCTAATGGCCTGCTGCCTTAAACCTGAACCAACAAGAAACTCATTTAGGCCGTGAATAAAGGCTGCACTCCAAGGGTTTCAACGTTTTACGATTTGTGTGATTTTTGTGTGGTTTAAGATTCAAAACATTTGCTGATTGTTAATGTTTCATGTGATAATTTTTAGTATATTATTAAATCAATAACATGATTTAGTCTAATCAGGTTAAATATATGCTTGTAAAATATATTAGCATAAATTGTTTGGAATTGGCATAATGCATTCCATATGCACCGGGGCACCATAGAACGATAGGTGGAATTGGATTGGAAACTCGGACAACAAAAAGAGCACTTTTTATGGGTGTTTCTTCCTTGGCAACAACATTGTTTCTTGGTTCAGTATAAAACATAACTGCATCTTACTTTCCATAGCCGCAAGGCTCCAATATATAAGAGAATCGGTAGTGAATGCACACAACTCATCGGATGAGAAATATGCTTAAAGACTATGGCATCTCTTGAGGTGTCCACACTTCTGACATGACAACCCAACGCTAATAATATCTCGAAAAATCCAAATCACAAAGATTTGCCCATGCTGTTGGAATGTGGCCATTCATGTCGACCTTTCCTTTTCCTCGGCGTCACCATCGAGGATACTTCTTGGAAAAGAGCTGACCTATGGCTGCGGCCAAATCCTTTGGCATAAGGCATGATGATTGGATCGCTTGGGTGGACGGGGCTATCCCCCTATTTCCAGGACAAAGATCATGGTATTTGCCCAATTCATTAAGCTTACCAAGGTGAACGTAACCCTGGATTTGGATTTGATGAGTACCACCCTGAGGTTTTAGTCTAAGATTTTGAATTCATTTCTCTTCCCTTTTGGTCTTGCATCCATCACCATGAGGGACATTTCTATCCTTACTAGGTTACCTATTGAGGGTTTAGAGACCGTATGCCTTCTAGATGTCAATGACCCATCACCTCCTCATCTTAAAGTCTCTTCCACCTCCCAAACTTCTTACTCATCTACCATACGGAATTGGCGAACTTCTACTGGAATTCCTTCTATCAAAGAGCACATAGAGTTCCTATGGTTTTTTCTTTGCCATTTTGTCTTTTTTCCTCATTGGGTAAGCCTTCCATGGAGTAACTTCCTCTGGCTAGGGCCCTTGCCATTGGGTGACCCTATGCTTTGGGTACCATTTTCTTGGCTTTCTTGTACCAATCCATGGGCAAGTCTGTGTGAAACCCCAAGAAAATCCTAATTTTCTGAAAAATGGTAAAATGGCAATTTGAGTCAAAATCTGGAATTTTTCTAGATCTCGGATGATGAAACGAACTTCACCGTTGGGATTGTCTCGCGAAATCTAGTTACCACGTCGAATTTCATCGAATTCCGAGACAGTCGGAATTTCACGTTTTTCGAGGCACCGAGAGTAGTGCGGGACACTTGGCATGTGATGAGTGGCTCATAGTGTGCCACGTGTCAAGTGTGAGATGAGTCAAACATGAGCTCAAGTGTGGGCCATGAGAGAAACATGGCATCATGCCATTGGAAGGAAATCCATGTTAGGTGGATGAGAGGATAAGGTGTAATCCTATGAGCCAATGAGAATTTGACAAGTGGCAATGACAGGACAAGTCTCTTAACCCACTTATTGACCAGTTGGATGGGGAAAGAGAGGGAAAGAGAAAAGAGAAGGAAGAAAGAAGAGTTTTAGAGTGAAGCTCTCACTTCTCTCTAGATTTCCGTGGTGGATTGGTAAACTCCGGCGGACAAAAAACAAGTTGGTCTACACTGCAAGGGCTACGCGTGGGTACTAGTTTTGTGGAGTTTTGATAACTCCGAGAGGTAGGGGTCTTCTCCTACTTGGATATTCCTTGTTTAAAAGGCCATGAAAATGGTTTTGGGAGTTGTGGGGCCGGAAATGGCCATAGATTTCGGTTCCAAAGAAGTGGAACCGATGATTGATGAGGGGGTTGTCCATGGACAGCCCACATATTGATTTGGGATTGTTAAAAACAGTCTAGATTGTTTGTTGGACCAAAATGGTCCATGTTAAATTGCTTGTGTGTTGTTGCTTGACATGAGGAGTATGAATGATATGTTAATGCATGCTAAATTGATGTGTTAACATGAGTGGTTGAATTATATGAAATATAATTGTGTATGAACCATAGGAATTGTTTATATGAATTGACATCATTGCATTCATGTGAACGGTGACATTGCATCGTGTCAGTTGTGGGTGCACGGTAAGGTTATTCACCACTCTTGGTGAATGTGGGTTGAGTTTGTCTTTGGGACTATGTCCAATAAAGACTCATAGTACAAATTATAAAATGAAAAATAATTAATGTGTGTTGGGTGTCACTAGAATGGGTGTAAAAGACCCGAATGGGTGTGAAAGTCCCGCGGTATTATCTGAAAAGTTCTGTTGCCCAAGAGAAAACACACGGTCATGTTCATCACTTAGACATAGAGTTGAGTGACGAAATTAAAGGACTGACTCGGATGGAGTTACCCAGCGGCAAATTGCATTGGGTGTTGGTGACGAGACAAAAGGCTCGGTATTTGGGTGTCATTGGCATTACCAGTGACGACTACTACACTTGGCATAGGCATGTGTGAGGAGTCGGTGGGTGACTCGGGGTATGGGCATGTAAACATTTCATGCATGATATAAATCATTCCATGTATGCATTGTGAATTGTATGGAATGTGGATGTTGTGATGTGTCATTGCATGTGCATTTTAGGTGGGAGTAGCCCTCGTGGGAGAGTCGGCCTTCTTGGCATTGCTCACCTCGTCGTGGGATCCCCCTTTCAGGTGCAGGGAGTATTCAAGAAGACAACGCTCCTTAGAGGCCGGGATTATAGACGGGCGGTTTGTGAAGCCTTAGTTTGTGTATATATTAGAACTAACTAGTTTTTAATATATGTTTTGTATTAAGAGTGATGTAATAACTCTTGAATCTATAAGTGTATGGTTTTGTGACCTGCGTATGGATGAGTATGTATGATGAAATTTATTGGGTCATTTTACTCAAGTATGGGTCTCATGATATGAGACACACAGGTTTCCTTAGTTGGCCAGGTGGTCAACGGGACCCTCGAATCGGGCGTTGTGGTATGTGGCGAAATTGCATTAACATAAGTGGGAGGAGCCCTTTGGTTTGTACAAATTTGGATCTTTGCATATTTGCTTGAGTTATTAGGTGTTGATTCTTTTCCCTCAATGTCTTTAGGGCTTAGATGGAAGCTCAATCCATTAGGTGTATTTTATACTCCCTTTCCTCTTTTCATGAGCTTGAGAAATGGTTCTTTGCCTCGACTCTGCACGAGCTGACACTATTTCCAGCCATGCTGTAATGATCTTGAGTTCTTCCACCCCTTACTTGCTGGATTTTAAATATCCCTCATCATTCCTCAGTACAGTTTGTAGGGTCTTGATCTTTGGTGGTTGTTATGTTTTTTCCCCTCAGCTATCCTCATCTTCTACATTTTTCTTACCTTACTTGCCCTGCTTATGGGCCTGAGGTTGGGGCTTTCATTTATGGGATTATAAATTTTGCTCCTGTGGTATTTTCTTCAATTGAGCATGTGGTAAAGGAGAATGCTCAAGTGATGTCTGAGTTTGAGAAATTAAAGGGGGGAAAAATCTGAGTATAAGCAATCCAAGCTATCTACTGACCAGAGCATCCAAAGATTAGAGGAAGTAAAAGCTGAGTTTCATGCCTAGGAAGAGTGAGTTAGATTATTGGCTAAAGAAATGGAGAGGGAAAAGGCCAACTTGTCTTCTCTGATGCAACAGGGTGAGGTTCTTCATGCTCAAGGCCTAAAGCACTAGCAAAAGACTATTTCCTTAGGTGATTTTCTATCCTTTATAAGGAAAAATTTCGGCGATCTAACCTCGGTGCGGCAGATGGATGCTTCCTGCCAAGAGTGCTTAGGGTTCTGGGACTCTTTGAGATCTTTTGATTTTTTTAAGATCTGATTTCTTAACACTTCAGACATGGCCATGGACATTTAACGTACATACTAAACGTCGCACATATCTTGCCATCATACTTTTAGGTAGGTGAATAATCTTACCTTTCTTTGATTAGATGGCTATTGACCCGACCTTCTTTTATTGTTATGTTGGGAACTCAGCTAACATTTACGGTCACTATTGTATGTGTATGAACTAGTGGACTAAAGGTGTACTTAGGCCTGCCTTTTTGGATGTGTGCTATCATTTTAGACATTCACCTTGCCCGCATTACACCCTGACCATGAGATTGCATTGAAAGTAGACCCGAGGTGACACTAGGCCTATACGGATGTGTGTGTTTGTGATTTTTACTGCACAAGCGTACTTCTTCCATGTGGTTGAGTTAGCGAACCAAGGTGGCATTAAGCCTTCCTTTGGATATTTGTTCAAAATTTACTTTGAATCGTTCTTGAATGATTGTTAATATTAGGACATGTACATTTTTGAAGATGCTATATTCCCTCAGTTTGGTGGCCATAAGGCCTACTTTATTTATATATTGTGATTGGGACGGGCTTGGAAAAAAAAAAAAAAACCAAAACCTTTTCTTGGGCGAGTGGCTAAAGCCTCTTTACTTGACTCCCTTCATGTCTTAGATCCTTATCGAGTCATAGTCGTGACTAAAACATGCAGAATCTTGAAAGCGGGGTGTCATAGTCCTCGATCATCTCTTGGGATCCATAGTCGCGACCATAGTATTATGGTCCACGACCACGCTGTGTGGTCGTGACCACCGCTGCAAAATACCTCATACGAGGGTGCTGTAATTGGCGACCACATCGCAAGATTCATCCCATAGGGTGTTGTGGTCGCAACCTTGATCAACCTTAGAATACTTTGGTCACGACCATAAATTGTTGTGGTTGCGACCATAAAATACTATGGTCCCGACCTTGACCACAACTTGCATAACTTCTTCATTTCTTGTCCAAATTGCTTGAGTTTTGTCTTTTTTTCCTTCATTTCTAACCCTTGTATTTGAATGTGTAGTGGCTACAAAGCCCAATTTCTTTTACTCCAATGAGGGCTTCTTTCCTCAATCTTAGAGTGATTCTAGGATCTTTATATTCATCATTTCATTCTTCAATCTAAAGTGATTATGATAACCTCTCATGAACTTGTTTAGGTGCTCTGTTTAGGGAAATATGTGTACCCAGTGGCCTAAAGGACTACCTTATTCACTCGGATATTTCCTCCCCTGTTTCCCCAATCTTGATGTGGTCAAGAAGTCTTCCTTAGGGAATCAGTGGAAAATCTTGAAAAAGTTTGTGTTTGTAAGGTAAAGTGGCCAAAGGCTAGCTGCCTTAAATCTTATCTTGGAACTGGTCTTATACTTATTTCTCCAATCACCCAAATAGTCCTGGGACCTATCTGAAGAGAACAAAGAACCTCCCTTGGAGAATCGACATCTTGTGAATGCGATGGCCAAGAAGGCCTATTTACGTTTCTGAACAAAAATATTACTTGCTCTTGTTAATGTAATTCTATTGAAAAATGTATAGTAAGTTGCGTGTAAAATTTACCTCATTCGGACAAGAGGCATAGCTCTCTCCCCAACCACCATCATCTCTCTGTGATTTGAGTAGAAACTCAACGCCTCTACGAATAGCAAGACAGTTCTTATTAGTCTTGCCGACCCAGTACGCTAAACTGAAGTGCAAACCATGTGCCGTAGGTGAAACATATTCTGACTTCCATACCTGGTGAAATGCTTATTTACTATTGACTTGCAAGACATTATAAATAAGATTTTCCAAGTGAAATATTTATATTAGAGTTGAAAACATATATACCATGAGCCATCGGGCATTTTTTATCTTGATGAACCTTACGGCTTATTAGTGATGCATTTATGTATCTCATTCTTCCTGTGTCCGGGGTATAACTTTTTAAACAAAACTAAAGCCTGGATTGCTGATGCGGTGCACTCGACATACCTTGATAATTATTTGTTTGTTAGTGTTCAAGGAGGTTAAATTTTGCATAGTCACAAAAGAAAGTCTACTTTAGATAATTAATGTTAAAGGCATGATATTCGTATTAAACCCAAATCCTAGAAGCTTGAGCTTTTAGGAGACTTGATCCTTTAACATGATATCAAAGCCTAGTTTGACAGGAGGTCCTGGGTTCGAGCCAACTCGATGAATGTCCAAGGAGGAATTTATTTGGTTTGTTTAACTCTCTAAGTGCGGGTATGTGAGGGAGAGTGTTAAAGACATGATATTCATATAAGCCCTAAATCCTAAAAACTTGAACTTTTAGAAGAGTTGAGTCGTCCTAACAATTAGAAACTTACTCATGCTCAACAATAGTGTTTGCGAAAAAGAATTCGAGTAGGGTTGAACATGCGAAAGAAGGATTGGCATTGATTTAGATTCAAATAACATATAAATAGAGAAAAGAGAGGCAATGGTGAAACATTGGAAGTGTAAGCAAGTTGAAGAAATTTACCTCGACCATTTTGGAGTATGCGAGTTTGGTACGCTAAATCGCCATTTGCTCTGCGGCGGTTTCAAAAATAGGATTATTGCATTAAGAAAACCTTTGACAATAGTTGCCAACTTGTTTTCTTATGGCCTAACCATGGGAAGATAGCTTAAGGAAGATGATTCACACACATAGAAAGTAGGATGTTGCCAGGAATCATATAAGTAGTCAGGGTTCCATCTTCGCTTGACAATTTACGGTAGCATCAATGAAAATAGGAGACAACACTGTAAGAGAGGAGGGGTTTCTATGAGAAACAAAGTAACTACTAAAGTTAATCTGCAAGGCCTCACTCAAATTTAAGTGTTTAGGCGAGCAGAACTTCTTACCTTGAGCCTTACGCGGTCTGATCAAAAACACGCCAGCCATGATCTTGGTGAATGTCAAAGATCCACTTGGAAATATGGCGAAACATGCTTTTAAAGTCACCAGAAGGATTGTCCTTAACCTTCAAGATTTCAAGTACTATGAAGCAATTAGATCATTGGAAACCCGAGTAGATTCTGGTTAAAGTAAGGAAATAAATAATAGAATTAAAGATCAGACTTGAGATTCCCTTACGTATTCATGGCCTTTTTTCAGTGTTGGTCCAATTTCATTGGTCAAATTGCAAGCTAGAAGTGCTTGTAGGGCAAAGCAGTACCCTCTTGACTACCAAAGCCACAGCATGTTGTGATTCTGAATCAATTAGGTAGGAAATGTGCAAAAACAGAGCTTCAAATCAGTTTCATACTCGAACTTTTTTTAGAAAAAAATGAATTGAGATTTTCTAATTTTTCCTACAACTGTTTGGGAGATTAGTAATTGAACTTGTCTTCTAACCTGCATCTTTATTCCATCTTCTCCAACCCATATATAATCTGGAATCCTAGCAAGGTGCTTCTTGAAATAATCCCCATTTGGATTTTCAACCCAACAAGCAAGCATACACAATGACTGCTCAATGTAATTGAGCCATATTAGTACCCCAAAGAAAAGACATGTTGTCTTAATAGACATCCATTGCAGAAAAAATACCTTCTCCACACATCAGTAATATATCTACTGTTTCATCTTCATAATGAATGTGTTTCATGGTTACTTGAGGACCTTTTGTCACCGATTTGTTGAAGAGGCAGCGAGTAAGAAGAGATTTCAGGTACATATGTACAAAGTATCCCACATCAGATCTTGTATTAGGGGATGTGGATAGTAGAGATCCTCCTGCAGTAAACAATTTGGAATGTGTACCATTCATGTACTGTAGCATATTCTTAGGAAAGAAAAAAAAATTCCTTGGGAAATCAGAACTTACCTTTGCACAAAGATGTCGTACTTTCTTCCAAATGATTTCATTATAAGGTTGAAGAAAGAGTTCTTCTCTCAGTTCTAGAACAAGAGGTGTGATTGGACCGACAAATCGTCTACCATATAAGTATGACATGGGCATGGAAACCATGCGACAATTGCAAAGCATATTCTTTACGTTACGGATAAAATAATTAATAAGTAGACCCAGAGACAAATACATGACCAATAAACACTTAAATATGTTAAATTCCAAGTACTCAAGTGTGAGGAGTTATCAGGACATGTTTGGTTATAGTTTTACGTTGTAAGCAAGAGAGAACAAAGACACGAGTACATGTTTGGTTCCTTTTTTGAACGAAGAATATAGAAAACACTAAATTCAGATAATATAAACAATTTTTAGAGAACACCAAAATGATGTTTTTTATGTTTCAAAAACTGTTCTCAAGAACAATTTTCAAAAACAGAAACCAAATAGGCCCTAAAATTGAGAACTTGAGTAGATGTACGTAGCATTATTAACCTGGATGGATGGGAAGAAAAGAAGGGAAGAGCCAAAACTCTGGGGGCATTGGATTGCTTCCTAACCAATCAAACAAGCCAAAAATCTACATGGAAGAACCAATATAATATAAGATTTGATCCATTTTTACAAGAATGCATTTTATATATATATATATATATATATATATATATATATAGAAAAATATAAATTATACTTAAAATGGTCATCTTGAAAGCCAAGTCGCTTTCCCGAAGAATGGATGTCCACTCCGCCTCGGTCACGAATCCATTTCGCCCTCTTGCACTAAGCGTTGTCTACCTGTCGAGGCCCTTCTCAAAATACGCATACAAATGTAGTTTAAGGTTGCAGGGAAATCATGGTGCTATGTCCTTCAATGTGAAATCCCACCCCTCATCTTCGTGCGATATTACCTGAAACCATTTGAATTCAAAGCTCCAAGCCCATTTAAAAGGTCAATTAGGATTGTTACTAGGGCTCCAGTTTAAACAGGGAAAGTACTAAAAAAAGAAAATAGATAAAAAAAGGGGAAGGAAAATAATAAATACGTTTAAACTTAATAAATTAATTATATATGTTTATTCATACTCATTTTATTTGTCTCTTTTTGTTATACAAAGACTAACAAATTTATAAACGTATAAAATTTTAAGGAATTTTAATTATATTTGATTTTCTATTATATATTTTCCATAGTGAAATCAAACATGAAAAAAAAAAAATTTAATTATTACTTCTCATAGTACATTCAATCGTCACGAACCTAGAGTTCAAAATTTATATGCACGATAATGATATATGTGATGCCACAGCGTCAGTGTCAGATGCCTGTGATGTATAGACACATGACACAGAACATAAAATTATACCATTGAGAATGACAGTTAAAATGGTCTATGTATAAATGATTTTAGGGGAAGAATATGTTGGGCGAAGCTACGAGGGAAGGTGGAAGGAAATAATGACCAGCAATTTCAAGCGGGCCAATGGCCATATTTGGCTGCAAAAATTTGAAGAAAAAAATGTGCACCCCTTCTCGTTCTTTGTCTTGGCTATCTCATATATAATTTCTTCACCATCCCCAACCTTCATGGAATTGTTTGTTTGGAGATTCTTCTCCCTCCAAAAAGCGCAAGTTATTTTACATTTAATTTTTTTTTAGATTATATTGTTTACTTGCTTGAATTATATCGGACTTAGTGAATAACAAGTTTGCAAGAAAATAAGTGAGTAAATTAACTCTAATGTAAATGACTATCCCACCAGTTCAAGCTAAGGAAGAATTTGCTAGAATCCCAGATGCGTGTAATAATAGTTAACTACATAATAGTTATTACGGTTCTAAATCTTATAGGCTATGTTTGGTTCCTAGAAAATGCTAGGAAAAGAAAATTAAAAGAAAAAATAAAAGGAAAGAAAAAGGTAAGGAAAGTAATATACAAATTTTCTTTTGTTTGGTTATAAGAATTTTAAAGGGGGAAAAAGGAATCTATTTTATATTTTTTCAGTTTCATAATTTTAATAATTTTTTTCTCTTATTTCATATTTTATAAGAATATAAAAATATAACATTTAAAAAAAATAATATAAAAAAATAAAAAAATGTATATATGATTGGGAATCAAACATGACATAGATATAGACAAATAGTGCATAGTAGTGAAAATATTACAATATTTTCATCAACATTAATTTTTCTCTTCATTTTCTTTCCTTTATATATTTCATGTCATCCAAACCTAAGAAAATAATTTTCCATACTTTTTTCTTTTTGTTGTATTTTCTAGGATATTTTTGTGTCCTCACTTAAATATAACCATAAGCTTAGGCTCCATTTGGAACCCAAAAATTTTCAAGAAAGAAAAATGTAAAAGAAATAAAATTTGAGAAAAATAAAAAATAAGATAAAACAAATAATTATAAATCTTCTAGTAAATTAGTTATTTGTGAACTTAGTTTTACAATAAGTCCCAACCTTGTTGGTCTTCTCGTATCTTTTCGAGTCTAAGGTCATATCTTGTTTGACAGAAAATCAAGTGTTGGGTTCTTGCTCCATATAAGAAAATGTTGATTTATGACTTGAATTTGGTTTTGGGCTTATGTCCGACCCGAAGGCCTATAGTGCGATTTTTGTGAAAAGAAAAAGTTGAGAAAAAAATTAGGGATCTATTGTAGTAACATACTAGGGTTTATTCCCTATTCCGTTGTACTTTGTAATCTCTCTCAAATTGATAGCAAAACTTTCTCTCCTACTCGTGGTTTTTCCCCAAAAGGGTTTCCACATAAATCTTGTGTTTTTCTTTATTGTGTCAATGATCCTAACAGAAAAGCTACGTAAAACAATTAGTACGTACTTAAGGAAGACATGTATATACATGTTCATTTCTCAAAATGGACAAAGAGTTAGAGTTAGATGCGATCAAACAACCTGCATCCGCCAAAGGAGGTCGCTGTTGCACTTAATCAGATGTCGGTTTTTCCAGAAATTTTCTCGAGCTGCTTCGACCTCGGCTTGTTCTTCTCGGGTTCCGTAATCGGGATCAAACTCCCATACCTGTCTTCCGATGAAGTTGTTGGTGCTAAAGATGTAGGGATCATTATTGTCTCCATCTGCAACCTTGAGCTTCCACATTTTCTAGCTAACCAAACAGAGGGTGGCTCTCTATAGGTAAGACCAAGGACTGAGAGATACTTTGGAGAGTGCAGGCAAGGCGGACGAGAAAAACTACGAACTTAGAAGTTAAGTAAAGCTCCGTGTAAGACTACCCATTCTTATATAAGTCTGCTTGAGTTAAGCGACCCTTTTCAATTGTCTTTGACTCACTTTAGTTTGTGGAAGTTTTTGTTTGTTATTTATTTTTGACATCTAGTTTGTGGAAGTTAGTGTAGGGTGAACATAGATTACATTGGCCACCATCTAAGTGTTTTCATTTTTTATTTTTTTATTTTTTATTATTATTTTTTTAATATCTATGGATAATAGTGTATGTAGTCATGTTTAAAAGACGTTTCACCTAATTATTCCCTAAGAAGTCTGAGTCAAGTTGGGTGGGAAACATGTGAAAGACTGATCCACTTTAAACCATACCACAAAAAGAAAAACAAAAAAATAAAGGAAATAAATTTGTTAATTTGTTGTAGCCATCAGTAATAAATATTGGGGTTGATTTTTCTTCTCACGTGTTATTAAGGTGGAGAAATGGTAGTGGAGACATTTGAATGTGAACTTGTGCTTCAAATGGCCATACCGAAAGCCAAGTCTTTTCCCGGTAGGGAATGAATGTTACTGCACCATGATCACGGATCCATTTACGCCCTCTTATACAAGCATTGCTTTTACCTTCATCGCGTCTTTCTCCAAGAATACGCATACAAATGTTGTACAAAACATGGTGTTGTGTCCCTCAATATGCAATCCCCACCCACAATATTGAAATATAAAGGAGAATCTTATTGACATGTACAACAGAATCTTTATTTACAAGTTCACTAACTAGCACTTACAATTAACTCTACTATCCAATTGAAACTAACGAAAATAGGACACATGTATCTTCTATTGCTCCCCTCAAGATGGGTGTGAGGATTGATAAGCACCATCTTGGATAAAGACGGAAAGGCTCTGAAACAAGTAAGGGTTTGGTAAATAAATCAACAAGCTGAAGTGAGCTTCAAATAGGCAACAAATTCAAAAAACCATTAGCTAGCTAACTTGTCATGAACAAAATGACAATCAATCTTTGTATGTTTAATGCGTTCATGAAAAAATTGGATTGGAAGAAATATGCAAAACCGCTTGGTTATCGCAAAAAATCATAATGGGTTTAGAAATCCAAATATGAAAAATCAGCAAGTAACTGTGCAATCCACACTAACTCACTAGTGGTACTAGCCAAAGCTCTATATTCTGATTTTGGTCAAGAGCGACACATTATAGGTTGCTTCTTAACATTCCAGTCTCAAAGAGTCTCTAAGCGTCTGAAAACTAAGTAATTGACTTAAGTATCCATGCGAGACCCCACAATAAATACAAAAAAGCTCGAGTTGGGAGACATGAAAAAAAAAACCATGTCCAGGGGTAGCCTTGAGATACCTCAATAAATGATGTTCATTAGCTAAATGAATGTCACAAGATTTGGAAACAAACTAGCTAAGTTTGTGGACGACAAAAGTGATATCATGCCGAGATAGTAATTGATAAATGGCTTGACCAAACGAGTCTCTGTATGTAAAGGGTATGCGGCGCTCTGCAAGAGCAGCCTCACGTGGTGCCCTCCATCTCAGTAACCATGGTGGCCCACATCTTCGTGCGGGCCTCCAGACTGACTCCACGACTTGGAATGGAGCAAAAGCTAAGGTGAGACACCATGAGTCCTTATTCAAATGGGACTATAATCCTTTATGGAGTTCTATTATGATGGGATGGAAGTCCCACATAACGAGGCGATAAAATATTATAGTCTATTTGGATCAGAGGAAGTTATCCTATCCCATCCAACGGGTATTAAAATAGGAATTAACCTCTTGCCATCCTGTAATGGCGAGAATATGGATTGAGCAAAGCCCGGTAGAATCTACAAGAAGGATCAGTAACTTACTATCAAAGAACTCAACTTGGCATTTAGAATCCATAGGCAACAAAGCGAGGTTTAGAAATTGAACGATAAGCGTATTGTGTATTGCCTTTGATTGAGAAAATATACCGCGCTGTGGAATATAACCTCTAAGCCACAAAAATATTTAAGAAGGGACCGAGGATCTTTCAGCAAACCAAATTGTTAAGAAACTCCTTACAACTGCTTCATCAGGCCGAGTGATAATAACATCATCAACATAGACCAATAAGGCAAAATGTAGAGCGGTCCCTTTTGTAGAACAAGAATAATCAGATTTAGACCGATGAGAACCATATCAAATAAGAACAGCCGCCTAAACTTGTAGAACCATTGGTGAGAAGCATATTTAAGACCGTAAATGAACGCACTTATGCAACTTAAATTTACAGTATGCTCCCCCTTGTCCGTGACTACATTTGGGGTTTATAACATGGTAAGTCTATATACACTTCAAAGGGATTCCTACTGAAGAGAAAAACATATATCATTTCTAATTGAATGATAAACCAACTATGAAGGCATCAAACTGGCAAAACCAAATATACTAACGGTTTTTTGAACATGTTTTAGGATATAATAAGCTAAAAATGAATCACTGGAGAGCTAAAGCAGAGACCCATAATTAATAATATAAAGCCAAGAGGTAAAATTAGTCATTTACCACTTGAGGATATGAGAGGCATAAAACAATAGTTTATATGCAATTATAGATTTGAGAAAAGATGGAATAGAAAATTAGAAAGAATAAAAGGACCAAATGTAAAAATGGGAGAATCGCCAAAATGGTCTTTGGAATGAGATATTTTCATTCCCAAGGAGGAAACAAAGAGAATCGGATGAGAGAGAGGGAGAGAAAGAAGAAGAATAAGTGAGAAGAGAAGAAGAAGAAAGTTTGCCAAGGTATGGATTCAAGTATGAATTTATGCAGTCATGGATACATGTTTGGGTTGTATGGATTCAAGTATGGAATTTGTCTAAAATGTATGGATACATGTTTGGGTTGTATGGTTAATGAAACTAACCCTAACTTCTTTGATGGTCTGGGTTTAATGAAACCCTAACTTGGCATAGTTATGATGTTTGCTGGTTTTTATACCAGTTTTAGGGTGGTTTTGTATAGATTACAGAAATTGTTTAGATGAGTATGGATTTTTGGGTTTTACCCATGATTTCCTTTGTGTTCATGATTAGGGTTTGGCTTGAGAATCCTATCTTGGACTATGTTTGAATACATGTTTGGGTTAGTAAACCCTAATTGGTAGAATATGTAAAGATAGAGTATGGATGTTCTTTTCTAGGGTTTTGAGGAAACTACTCTACCCTGTTGGCGTCAGCCGGGTTTGGGGGAAAACTTGAGATTATTTAAGATATGTATCAGGAAGTCCCTTGAGTTGATTATAGTCCATAAGAAGTGTTTAGAGAATTTTAGAGTGAGTTTTGGGGATTTTCGGAATGAAAAACTCAAGGCTGAAAAGTGGGGAAAATGTTACAGCCGCTGAGCTTGGGTATTGTTCATCTTAAGCGAGACTTTTCTGCTTTTATGACAGATGGCATACTTCTTAGTCGAAGTCCGATTTGAGTGTTCTGGGACTCTATAAATCCCTTTGAGTCTAGAGTATCCATATATATCTTGATACAATCTGGGCTCTTATAATAAGTCCGAAAATGACAAAAACCGAGTAGCTCTTTGCTACTCTTTGCAAGTCTTGCAAGTTCTTTGATTTCTTCATGGCTTGCAATTTGCATAACTCTTTTGTTAGGACTCCGTTTTGGGTGTTCTTAGACTCTATGGAAAGCTCATTGAGTCTAGAATCAAACCATATGCTATTTAATGGCATTAGATATCCACATCTGAAAATTTGATTGTTGTACCAAGTACTAAAATCGGCTTGGTTAAAGTCAATTGGAATACATGATAAGAAAGAGATAGATATGAGCGAAATAGCAATATGCATTAGATTTGATATGTAGAGGAGTATAGAAGAAAAGAGAGAATAAAATGATAAGCTCAGAGAGACACGTGTAATTGTATGACTACCTAAGGCCAGGGATAATTAAGACCCGGAAGCAAAGACATATATGATCGATTAACTTTGCTTTCTGCTAGTCTTCTGTTCTATTAGTGAATGAACACCTTCACATATGATCAGTTGCCCGGTACTGCTAGTGCCCTCTGGCCTTCTATATGTGGGCGACCCCTTGTCGCCGACCAAGTGCTTGGTACTCTGCTAGTGTTTAAACACTTCTAATCACGTCTGATGGGGGCAGCCCTATGTTTCCATATCGTGCGTACCTTGAGATTTCTGGCCAATACCAGGAGTCTCATTCATTCTTTATCTCCAGTCCAAGCAAGCGAATGTTTATATGTGTGTATCTGAATAAGAAAAGATAAAAAAGTAAATAGTTTGGACATGAAGGGTATCAAAGAAGAAGTCTATGTTCTGCACTCCTACGGGAGATATGACGATGCGATAAAGTCTGGTAAAGCGTTACCGATATAGAAATGTATGGAGGTATATGTCATAGATATGATAGATCGATAAAAAAAATCTGTGAATCATAAGTTAACAGAATATAAGATGTATTTTAAAGTATAGATGACATGATATGAATATAGATTATATGATATGAATATATGATAGACATACCTAAATGAATAGATGGAACATGCTAGGAACACATGATAGAAATGCATAAATGCTAAGAACGATAGAGATAAATAAAAGATGACAAAGCACAGGAATGAGTACATGTACACGAATGATAGGCATATATGAATATATGAATGAGTAAATGCATGCATGATAAAAATATAGGAATATATGTATTATAGAGAAATATAGAGAACCGTGAAGCTATAGATATGATCTGATTAAAGTAATGATAGTATATATTGCATAAGCAATCGCGATAACAATAGTTATTCATGCTTATGAGATATGTCGCGGAAAATGTAATCGCCCGATTGTCTATGTCGACCAAGTAGGGGATAGATTGGCATGCCATTGGGGAATAAGTCTACAACATATAAGTTTTGACACTTCGAGGAGCCTCGTTTGGGTCGATAGGATAGATCTGTTTGGATCACGGTGGCCCTTGGGTTACCCGAACGCCGGATTGCTTATAGATGGTCATTGTCTCGTACAATGATAGCAGCGCAACCGGGCCCTTTATAGACCCTTTGTTTTGTCACCCGGTGGGTACAGGCGCCTTCGGGCCCTTTATAGTTTCCTGTATACACTTCTTTGGTATTTATAAGCATGAAAGAGAAAGTAATATGAAAAGTATAACAGGAAAACAGTATATGAAAATAGTACATGAATATAGTATATGGAAAGTACAAAGTCGATTGAAAAGCATGAGCAAATTTTGGTACATGAAAGAAAAGTAATATGAAAGTATACTTGGAAAATAGTATGAATATAGTAAATGAACGATTACATGAATCGAATATGGAAAGTCTGAAAGTCACGATTTTTAAAAGTATATGAACAAGTACGATTACATGAAAGTAATATGAAAAGTATAAAGGGAAAGCGTTATGTAAATGTTATGGGCAATGCATGAATACGATTTATATGGAAGTCTGAGAAGTATGGTACCCACGAAAGTATATGAACAAGTACAATACATGAAAGAAAGCCATGTAGAAAGTATAACGGAAAGCAGTTATGTAATAATTTTGAAACAATACATGAATACAGTATATAAAATTAGTACATGAACACAGTACATGATGCTTGATGCGTGAAAAGCGATTACATGATGTGATCTGTGATAACGATATGATAACAAATTACATGAAAAAGAGAACATAACAAATGGTATAGTATAACCATGAAAGTAATATATGTATCTGAATATGACATGCACAAAATAGGATATGTAATATGAACCATTAGAAAGATAATAAGATCAAATGATAAGTACTAAGAATAAGAAATAAATGATATAGAGGTTATCCCAAATGTGCATGATAGAAGTGTATGTTATATGAAAATGATAAGATAAGTGTATTTGTTGAGATGATCATAGTTATTAGTCGTCCCTGTATATGTTTCCCACCAAGCGTAAAGCTTAGCACGGGTTTTTAATCCATGTAGGTACAGAAGCAGAGACAGGATAGGGACGGGACGTCGCATCAATGAAGCGGCTTGACGAATGAGGTGCTCAACACTTATTTCAACTACTTGCAATCTCTATATTTTGGAATAGGTATAAGTTTTGTATATTGAGAGTAATGGGACCTGATTGTACTAAAACATGAATACCACTACGATTGGTACTTATAATGTAAATGTAATCTTTTTTTATTTGTGAAAAAGGCAGGTATAGGTTAAAGAGTCTGGATTCGACAGTGCCACACCCGTTAAGCGCGGTAGTGGGGAAGCGTGACAAGCTAAACTAAGAAAAATCTTAACAATGACCAGCTTTGCAACTGGTGAAAAATGTCTCAAAATAATCAAGCGCTAACGAGATTACCACCCCACTACCATCAAACGGCCTCTGCTCCATTCAAAACTTGTACCATAGAGTACTGATTTGACTTTATAAACCCATTTACATTCTATAGAATGCTTCCACACTGGTAAATGCACCATAGACCATGTTTTGTTAAGTTCCCATGGCTTGAAGTTCATTATGCATAGCGCTTTCCAATGATCATATTAGACCAAGCGATGGTAGAAATGAGGTGTATATTAGGAAAGTTAAGAAAAGATAATGAATAGGCTAGAGAAACTTAGTATAAGAAAGATGATTTCTTGAAAATTATTTACAAGAAATAGGCATGGTAGAGCCATAAAAGAAGATTTAATGATAATCACGAAGATAAAGAGGAATTGGATGAGCAATCCCTGAGTGGAGCGACATAATTAAGGAATGGGGCTGTGGGCCAGTAGGCGGAAAAGATGGAATCTGAAAAGTAGTGGTTGAACATGAAATACAGAAAAGATCTTGGTATCAAGTGATTGGAGTCGAAAAGGATGAGAAATATCACGAATTAATAATGGAATGAAAGGAAAAAAGAGATTCATGGAAAAGTTACTCATCTCTGATTACAAAGACCTGCTTCAAAACAATATCATGAGGTTACAACCTTTGGGTGGGGATAGCCAGCAAAACTAAAAACTCGAGCTCTAGGGAGAGAATTTAATCTGATGGGAACCATAAAAGAAGAAGGAAAACAATTTGACCAAAACTCTCAAAGAAGAATAATCAACACTAGTGTTTTCTTCTCAAAAACCACCCATAAACTTACTGTTTTGAGCATATTCTAATTCTTTACTGTCTCGCATATGCCAAAAACCACGAGGATTTCAAAGGAGAGGATCTGAGAGATTTTTGGAAGGTTCAATATGTACAAGGGTTCATTCAAATTCTCATATCCTATCTTTTTTTATAGCCTCAAATTATTGGATTAGTAGAAATTGAATGTTAAAAACATCTTCTTGCCTAGTCATCTCGAAAAACTAGTCTGAATAAGCGACCTTTAGATTAAAACATTCTCATTTTCTTCCCACATTTTTATTATTTAATGTTCCCTATATGATCTAAAGTAAACCTCAGTTAGGTCTGAGTGTTTGTACAAATTGTTATCGATTTGATTTCTCTTGGGACGTTTGGAACATGGGAATGGAGAGGTGGAATGGGGATCTCATTACACCCATCAGCTCATTCTCAAGTTTCAATTAAGCAATTTTCAAATATGTACAATCTTAAGGAATATTGATATATTCATAATTGAATTTTTATATATTTTAGGGTTGTGGATATTATTGTATATGATGCTTATTAAATAATATATGAAATTTAACCTTTTTCTTTAATTTGTACTTTTCAAGATAGAAATTTTTTTACTAAATCAAATATATATATACACACACTTTTGTTATGAAAGGAATGATTACATATTTGTATAGGGTTATATGATTTTTTTTAAGGACATTTTTAAATTATATATTGTTTGTTTAATCTTATCATTTGAAGTACAGAAAACTATGAAGTTTATTAATATTTAAAATGAAACTAAAAAAGTATGAAATATAATGATTATTAATACAATTTTTTTCATTCTAATTCCTAGTATTACCTAATTTTTTTCATTCCCACATAAGATTCCTAAACTAATCCGAATAGAATCAAATTATTGATTCCATTCCATGAGAAATAAGAATGGAAAATGATTCTTCATTCCCAATGTACAAATAGTAAGACTAAGTATATACGGTCAAATGGTTGATTGTCAAATGGTTAGACTACCAACTAGTATATACGGTCAGCTACAAAGGAATATCATGTTACATTCTCTTATGGGTTATTGAATTATGTTCGAGTGAGCTACCTGTTGTGGAAAATCCACTGCATCTCCATTTGAATTAATCCCGACAACTGCGGCTTTGTGAGAAGAGCGTCGGGTCTCTTCACACAGTAGAAAGGAAGAGTTAGATTATAGATTTTCAGGAGGAAGATAGATTATAAGCAATGTGTAGGATACATGCATGAATCAAACAGCCCCCATAAGAGCCCACACAGTTTGTACAGTTTGACTTGTTTCCTTGAAGTGGGCATATATTTACGTATCCACCCACGACCCACAAAGATTACTTTGTTTTGTCCATATTTTTACAAAGTAGGGTGATGGGTGGCGGAGTAAAAATTACCTCCTTTGGGCAAGAAGCTCAGCTGTCCCCAACCACTATCATGTATGATTTGAGTAGAAACTCCCTCCACGAATAGCAAGACAATTGTAGGGAAAGTAGGATGTTGGTTTGAAAAGAAGGTAGACGAGACAAGCGATACCAAAGAGAGAGGAAATGACAAGAAGGTTTTGTAAAAGATGCTTTTGAAGTATATATGGCAATATTAACGCTTATAGATGCTAAATTCAGGAACTTTAGTAGATGGCTCTGTTAACAATTGAAATAACTTGAATCTAGGCGAAAACGAGCGAATGAAGAGCAGAAGAGATAAAATAAAGGAAGTAAAATCAGACTCCACAAGAGGAGTTTTATCAAACACATTAGATTCACACAGATGCAGAAAATTGGCATACTGAAAGCCAAGTCTTTCCCCAAGAGGGAATGGATGTCACTCCACCATGATCAGTTGTTTCATCTTAGCTATTTGACAACGTCTTCTACCCGTGACCCTTCTCGAGAATACATACAAATGTAGTGAAGGTTGGCCACAAAACAATAGTCTTTGTGTTCCTCAATATGAAATCCCTACCACCATCTTCATTTATCACAATATACATGAACCATATATTTTCATCATTTAAAGCTCAGAGCCCCATTTGTAAGGTTATTTAGGATGATGACTAGAGGTTCAAAATTTATGTACTTGATATTGTGATATGGGTAGCAAAGAATTTCTTTTCACGAGGTAATCACAGTGTCCTATATCCCAGTAATGTATAGACAAAATACTGGAAAAAACAATGGACCGACATTTTCACTTTAAATGAATGATGGTCATCACTAACTGCCAGATTGAAAGAAATGTGCACTCCTTCTTAATCTTGTTGTGGCATTCATGTGCTATTGTTTGTTTGAAGTTCTTTTCTCAGCGCAAGTTATTTTATTTTATCATTATTAATATTATTACTTGCCAAATGAAATGGGAGTTTGTGAAGAACAGTTTAAAAACACACAAAAGGTAAAATTAACCATAATAGTAAACTTATCCCATTTATATAATAATTTAAGTATAAAGAGTCTTGGGAATCACGATAGATGCAAATGATTCTTAAAGCGTGAGACATATATGTCATGGTATCCAAGTTCAGTTTTAAAAATAGGTCCCTCTACTTGTAGGCCCATTGTGTGAGGGAAAGTCCCAATCTTGGTGCTAACTTTGAGTGAGGTAATAGCTAAATAAAGTGTGAAGAAAAATTAATTGTGTATTAATAAACTCTTGCGTTTTTCATCTAAATTAGCACCAATAATAAGCTACCAAGAAAAAAAGTTATTCACTTTTCTTCATAAAAATAACATTACCATTTTTTCTTTAAAACTAATTTACTCGCAAAAGTTAGATGAAAATAATAGTTGGATTAATTTTCAAATTTAAACATAAAAAGAAATTGAATTTGCTTTTAACTCTTTGAAACTATTATTTGATATTTTATATAATGGGAAATTTTTCATTAGAAAAAGCGTAAAGCATATATTTGGATTCAAAAATGCTAGAGAAATGAAAAAAAAATTGTGGAAATCATTTCTATGTTTTAATAACATGAAAAATATGAGAAAAAAAAGAAAAAGTCAAATAATAAATTCTCTCTAATTTTTCTTAAAATTTATAGAGAAAATAAGACAAAAAGGTCGGGGAAAAGTAGGGTGCCGCGGGTGAGGGTGACCCGATCAAGTTAGGCTTCAGCGGCTTTAGTTCGAGGCCCGAGCTGCTCAGGCTTCGTTAATGGTCCCAATGATGGCCATTAATTGCAAAGCGCCAGCAAACCCGTCGTCTTTATGCGGGCCAGGCTGGTGGCGGGCGAGCGGTACGGTGGCGGGCGACGGGCCCGCGGAGATGACGGGCGGACAGGACCAAATGGGCCCGATGGGCCCACAGTGGAGGAACTGGGGTGGCACCCAAGCGGTCGCTATGACCGTTAGCTCTTACCCTCCACTCCCCCTTACGCGGTCACATGGCCAGATTGCGCTCCCTCTTTTTTCTTTTCCCTTATTTTTCTCTATAAATAAACCACATATTCTCTTAATTTTTCATGCGACTATCTGTAATTTTTCATACTCTCTCCAAATTCACTTTATTTTCTAATTTGCTCTCTGTATTCTTTAGTCTTACGTTTTAACTGATTGTTCTTCATATTACATGATATTATTGGTGGTCTGTCGGCGTTGGTGACTCACGATAGTTCATATTTTAAAATTTTAGGCCGATCTTGAATTGGTAATATTTCTCCACTTATCTACTTTTTTCTTATTTGTTTCATTTTATTTTGATTCATTATTTTATTTTTTTGGTATATGTTACATTAATAATTTAATATGGATAGTGCATGTGTCTTCAACTAGTCCATATACATCATTAAACAAGCTTAGTTCAAATATATTGGAATTTTTTTTGTTAGAATAGAAATAATTTTAGAAAATAATAAAAGAAATAAAAGAAAAATAAAAATTGTAGCAAACTTAACAGTGGTGGATCAAGTGTTGAACACAAGTCATTTAAAAAGAACAATGAACAATGTAAAATTAAGAATAATGTAGATATTAGAAATTATATGCAATTAGGTAAGAAGATGAATGTGGAAATTTAAAAAACCCGTTTCTTATGATGAATGCAACGCACGTTGTAAAGGAATGGTTGATTACATGTAGAGCTGAGCAAACCTTTTTAATATGATGGAAACGATGATTATTCGGAAACAATTCAAACATTGATTAATCCTCTTGATTCAAAGGTTGGTCGGAAATCTTTGTTAAAGAGATATTATGAAAAATTTCAAGCGAGAATGAGAAAATTTAAAACAATATTTTACCAAATTTTGAAGGAAAAATTTGTTAACGTATCTGATATTTGGACATCTTTAATGCATAGAGGTTTTTATGTATCTTGCTCATTACCTAGATAGTGAATGGATGTTAAATAAAAGAATAATTTACATTTAAAGCGATAAATACTGCATAATGGTTCATTAATAACTTTAATAATGATGAAATTATAGGTTTAGGTGACTGTGATAAAGTATTTACAATAACATTAGATAATGCGCTGAAATAATGTGTAGCAATACAAAGATTAAAAGATTTTTGGCAAATAAGCGATGATCATGCAAAAATTATTTCACATACGTTGTTATTACACGTATTTTAGAATTTGATTGCTTAAAAGATGGATTAAAACAAGTTGATAGCATTAGAAAAAATTAGAGACATTGCATATATATTAATTGATTCTGACAAAACATGAATTATTTTGATTGTTGCAAAAATTTTTAAATATAGAGAAAAGAAAAATATAAGTTTAGACATACCAACTAGATGAAATTTACTTATAAACTTTACAAAATATTACAAAAATATAAAGAGTATTACAATTATCTGAAATGCAGTATCTAGAATAATAATAATGATGTAGATGTTGATGTATTAATGATTTTATGATTGATGATTCTTGGGACCAAGCTATGAGGTCTTTTGAGTTTTTGATCTTGATAAATATTTTTGTAGTGTGTATTATCCAACTTCACATGGTCATTATGCAAATAACAGTATTTATGGTACTTAAATTATTTAAGTTGTAAATTTTTAATGATACAATTTTGCAATGATGAAGAAAAATTAAAATATTATGGAGAAACCCTTTAATTTATTCTATTGGTTTTAAATATGGACCTAGATTAAAATTTGATGCTTCAATTGAATAGTTTGCAGTTATTTAATGAAGATCAAATAAAAAATTGAAAATTAAAAATGAAAGTAAATTCGTTATTATATATTTTATATAATATTTATAAAGAAAAAATATAGTAATAATATTAGTTTGATAAATCATCATCCCGACAAAGCTCCTCATCTTTTTATAAGCCCTTTAGAAATGGTGAAAGAAGTGAAAAAAAGCGCAACGGTTTATCAAATATATCTGACAGATATAGATAGATATCTCGATTGTAAACGATTATTTGAAGATAATGAAGATTTTGATATTTTGAATGGTGGAAAAAACAACAAATTAAATGATTATTTATCTATTATTGCCGCGTGATCTTGTGCCGTGCACAATGATACGATCGCATCGAGCGCTTTTAGTGTAGGTGGGAAGGTAGTTTGCGAAAGGGTGCTGTTTGTACGCGCCAGTAATCAAAGCGTTAGTATGTTTAAGGGTGGAGTTTAGCGGACAAGAGATTTATGATCGTATTAGAAGTGAACTAAATGAAGATACAGAAGACTTAAAATATCAAGACATGAATGGATCAAAGATAGTTCCCCGTCACCCGAGGAAAATAATGATTAAAATATTTTGTTGGAAATGTATATTGTATTTTTATTTTCTTATAAGTTTGAAAAAAGTACAAAATGATTGTGAGCCAAGTGAGTGCCTTCGTTAAGTATTGGTCAAATCGAGTACTACAGATCTCGGATGACAAAAAGTGGACACAGTTGAATCATCTGGAAATCTAGCTGCCAGTGGTGCAGAACTGTGGAATTCATGTTTCGAGAGGAGCCTTAGGGTGTCGTAAACGACTTATGAAAACGTGTGATCTTGACAAAAGTCACTTACTATATATACCCATTATGACTTTTTATGTTGCATGATTAGTGAGATGATGGAAATGAAAGACTTAGATTAAGGCATGTGTCAAAAATCCAAAACTTAAGGACAAAATGGGAATTAAGTTAAAAGAGTAAGTGAATAAGACAAAATGAAATAGTCTTCCTCTCCAATTTGAAGAACAAAACGTGCAGTAGGTGTGGGTTTTAGATTTTAGAGAGAGAAAGTGTGACTTCTCTCTAAATTTCCCGGCGTTCGGACCGTCGGTTCTCGACAGAGCAAGAAGCAAAACTGTTTTACACGGCAAGGGCTACGGGTGGACACCAATTTGGTGGAGTTTCGACAACTCCAAGAAGTAGGGATCTTTTCCTACTTGGTTTATTCTTTGGGTAAGAGCCATTTTATGGATGAGGATTTGTTGAGGCCTGAATGGCCGTGTTTTCCCGATCTCAAAACCTTTGGGCAGTGGAACAAACTCTCTACTTGTGTGGAAGTGAAGCAGTCTTGAGCCAGGGTTTTCCATTCCGTGATTTGTTGTGTGTTTATTGTGTGGTTGGGTGATTGAATGAATTGCTGATTTGTTAATTAGCCCGTGAGGCTAATTTTGGTGTATTTAATAAATTGAATAACATGGTTATGTGGTCAATTGTGTTGCTATATGCATGTAAAATATATTAGAATAAATTGTTTGGAAATAATACATTCCATATGCACCGGGGCACCCTAGAACGATAGGTGTGAGTGCATGACATGAAAAATGATAGAAAAGTGAAAATGATTGTGAAATAAATTTCAAGGAAGATTTTCCAAAGAATAGCCTTGGAAAGTTGTCCAACAGTTCATCTCGGAGGCGGACCCATGACTGTTTCGGAGAATTACCCAGCAATTCACCTCGGAGGGTTGTCCAATCTATTTACCGAAACTTGATAGTAGTTTTGAGGAATAGCTTTTGTTTGGCTGTATTTTTACTCGCATTTGGCTTAAGCTTATGTGTGAGAATTCGGTGAGGACTTCGAGACATAAGGATTGGGCATGTAGACATTCCAAGTAGGATCGTGTATTTGCTTGAGTGCTTGATTGTTTGCCATGACATAATGTGCACTTAGGTGGGGAGTAGCCCATGTGGGAGAGTATCCTCTGCGGGCATTGCTCACTTGTCGAGGGATCACTATTTCAGATGCGGGGTGTACGGAGGACGACGCTCACTAGAGTCGCGTTTTGAAGAAATCGCGATTTTGGCTGGTATTCATTTGTATAACATGTGTTAAGCGTAAATTTCAATATATGTTTGAATTAGAGTGACTTATTAACTCTTGAACCGTGTAATATAGTTGGTTGGGATATATTTGTGAGTATTGATGCATGGGCCCCAGTGTATTTGCTCGCATGTGGACCGTGTGGTCGTTGGCGGCCCCATTTGGGACCGGGTTGTATTTTGGGTAGAATCTTCACTTAAAGGGAGACTGATCCGATTTTCGTGAGTGTGGGTTACCGACATCCATAGTGTCCGCGGAGGTTGACGGGTTGTGACGGACCCCGGGAGTAGGGCGTCACGGCAGTGCTCAGAGCTTAGGTAAACGATTACCTAGGGAGCTCGGGTTGGTATCTAGTTTAGTCCTGATACTGACTTCACGACATTCTCGAGCTTAGGTTTATAAATACCTAGAGCTTAATGTCGGATACTAAAGTATAGCTTAGTATCAATAAGTTAGGTATACGATTACCTAGGACTTGATGGGCACGGGCTAGATCATGCATCCATTGTGCATTTTGATGAATGATGTGTGATGTGTGATATGTTGTGTGATTTGTGTGCTTGGTGAATAGCATATAGGAAAAATAATGTTGAGGAAAATTTTTTTTTTTCTTTTCTAAGGTTTTACAGTGTGTAAAATTGGAAAAAAAATAATAATAAATAAAATAAATTTTAATGAATTTATTTTGTTCTACTGAAGACATGAAAATAAAAAAAAAATTTTGGTCTTCTAATAGGTGGATAAAAAAAAAAAAAAGTGTTAAAAAAAAAAAGAGAATTTGTAGAAGAGGAATTTGGATGGGCTCTTGCTTGTTTGCCTGTCTTTGGAGTCACGATAGGGGTGTGTCGTGACCTGAGGGACTGAGGAGCGGGCTGGGCGCGCGACACGGGTGGGATTTGGCGCACGGCGAGGGAGTCTTGCGACACGGCCCGGGAAGGAGGAGCCACGACACGTAGATTTTGCTTGCAAGGTATGCGACGACCTTGTGTGACTTGAGTTAAGAATCACGATACAAATATTAATCATGGTGAAGGCGACCTTTTAGGCCATGTCTGACGATAATGGCGGGGCTAGGGGTGCGACCACGATTTTGTATCGTGGCCAAGTGGCGCGACATTGCGCTTCGACAACATGCAGCGACCTGGCGCCGTATGGCGTCTTGGCGTGCGCGACAGGCCGAGACGCAGTACGGCGGGGAAACGCGATCGGCCAAGCGCGCGCCACGACAAGGCGGCGGCTGGTGGCGGGGCGCCACGTGGCACAGGCGCGAGCGCATGGCACAGGCGCGGTGCCTCTGACACTGTCTGACCTGGGCCAAAGGTGTGCTGCTTAATGCAACCTGACCCGATTTGACTTAGGACTGCTGTTACGAGTCCTTTGTTTGAATCCTTGTTCATGAACAACGTTCATGAAACCTTTGTTCCATAGTTTTAAAAATAATAATAATAATAATAATAATAATAATAATAATAATAAAATAAAATATTTAAAAATAAAATAAAAAGAAATAAAAATAACATTTTTTTCATTGCATATGATTTAATATATTGAATTATTGTCTTGCATTACCTATGAATGCATGGATATAGTGTATGAAATTTTTTGGCATGTGAATAGTGTCTCGAGGCTGTGTTTACACCGTAGAGGTGCTGCATCAGTTGTGATAGAGTTGGGCTTAGAGGTTGAGGTCTTGGAGGAGCCCTTGTATGTGAGTTCCCCCTTAGGGATTAGGGCGAGGATAGGGATGATATGTCGTGGTTGCGAGTTAGAGATCTCGGGGATTCTACTCAAAGTGGACCTGAGGGTCATGGACATGTCAGAGTTCGACGTCATCCTGGGGATGGATTGGTGGCGACTTACTGATCGTCATTGATTGTGAGTGTGGGAGGGTTACCGCTGCGCGGGGCCATTACTCGTGTTGTATTTCGGGGGAACCGAAGCATGACATTTTGCCACAGGTATCGGTCTAGGTGTGTAGACTGATTGGTGGGTTGGTAGCAAGCCTTACCTTGGAGGGCGAGTGAGACAGGACTCGATCTACCTCCCGGTAGTCTACACAGTATGGTCTTTGAATGAGCTACGGGATTGCCTGCAGCAGGGGTTGTAGACTTGATGTCGAGTTACACCCTGGTACTTCGCCCATCTTTATGACTCCGCATAGGATGGAACCAGTTGAGTTATAGGTCGAGGTCCAGCCACAGGAGCTCTTTGGATCAGGGTTCATTAGACGAGCGCACTTTACCGTGGGCGCTCGGTCTGTTTTGAAGAAGGACAAGACCAGCCGTGCATTGACTACCGACAGGTTGAAACGGGGTTGGTGAAGTGTGCAGTTGTTGACTTGCTTTATCAGTTGAGGAGGAGGCGAGTCTACTCAGATAGACCATGCGAGATTTACCACATCGGTTGAGGAGTGAGAAACGATTATCCACTAAGGCGTTGAGGACCGCGGTATGGGAACTTTGAGTTTACGTTGATGCCTTTGGATTGGCGAATGCGCCGGCGACTGTTCATGGACCTCATGTGACACCCAGCACCTTCTTGGCGGGTGTCTTGGAATAACTGCACAAAAATCACGCATTTGTTGCGCCACAACGACTAGAAAATCGCCAGACGAAGCCGTATTGGTTGCTTAAAACCATTATAAAATTTTTCCTTTTTCCCGGCTTGTGATTTGCTAGAATCTTGGCAGCATAGCGATTTGCGTATAGGACGTATTCAAAATCTGTAAACCCCACCATTTACACTTTTCCAATTAAGGCAATCAGCGGCGTTCTTTAGAAAGAGCCTCGGGCTCGACGCATTTCAACGAACCTTCTTTATGTACATACATATATTCCACTATAAAAAATTCAAAGTATTTCCTTCTGAAAAGATTATTAATACAACGCGATACAAAAGTCGAGGAGAATCTAATATCGTGATGCTGTGGAAAATAGTTTTTAAAGCGACAAATAATGAATAAAGCAGAAACTCAGTGAGTGTATGCTTTATAAAAAGTTTTGCTTTTTCGGAAAATACCTCAAAACTGTAAAACTCTTTTACAGGACATTTTCCAGAAACCTTTCTTGCTTGCTTTACCTTACTTTGCTTTAAAAGTTTATAAAACTTTTCATAAATCTCTTACTTGCTTGCTTTACCTTGCTTTGCTTTAAAAGTTTATAAACTTTTCGCCATCTGTGAACTGGGCTCAACCGCTGTTTGCGGTTTACGCAAACACGGAACTGGCCTCGACCGCTTTGCTTTAAAGTTTATAAAACTTTTTTATAAACACGGGGGCACAGGGCTCTTAGTTGCACCGTTGATTTTCAAAGCGTATGAAAATTGTTTTATAACCAGATAAACCACTGAGACGCTTTTCTTTCTTATTGTACCCTAATAGTAAACACGGGCACAGGCTTCAACCGTGCAGTGGAAGGACTGGGTCCCATCACCCTAGGTGGAAGAGCCTTGTTTCGATTCCCCTTTTCCGGTAAATATGGTGGAATAACGTTGGTCTACATCACCATAATCTAGCTAGCACGCTAACCCTATATACTCCAGTACGTGCCACGGTCTCCTTTAAATGCCATGATGCATGAACTAAGTTTTCCGACCAAGCAAATGCAAATGCATGAAATGATATCCTAACACCACCATGCGTCTGAATACCTTTGGCTAGGTATGCTTGCTTAAACTAGGATTTTCGTTAGGCCTGTTTATAAAATATACTTTTGTTTTTACTTGCTTTCTCTTTGAAATATGGTTTACAACTCAAAACCATTGCTTGCTTACTTTTTAAAAGTATGGTTGAATACATCAAAACCATTACTTGTTTACTTTTCACATATGGTTTAAATCAAAACCATTATTTGCTTACTTCTAAACTCATTGCTTACTTGCTTTAAAATATGGTTTTCAAATCAAACCATTAAATACCAACGATAAAACAATTTATAATAATACGCATAGTGTTTGAAAAATAGGTTTGAACACTCCGCATTTAACACTAAACTTGACACAACTCCACAACTTTCCACTTTGCTTTTAGCTACACTCAAGAGAATCTGGCCCGAAACATTAATTTATGCGTGTCGCATAAAACTTAACATACTTCACATATGCAAGTCACTTTTGGTAACACTTGTTTACTCACACTCAATGAATTAACGTGAGCGCAGTGTGGTCACATTTTCATTGAGTTTCATTCTTCTTTGAACCTCTCTTAATAGTTTATTAAGGTTCCCATACTAACTATGCGAGATTACCAAAATTTGGGCATTTTGGAAGCTGTGGTACCGGTACCACTATGTTTGGTACCGGTACCAAACACATTCTGTATGTTGGTACCGGTACCACTTGTCTTGGTACCGGTACAAAATGGGTTCTGTTAAGTGGTACCGGTACCACCTCGTGGTTTTGCCCAAAATTGCTTATTCTTGCCCTCTTTGGTACCATTTGTCTTCATACAACTTCTCCATTCCATAATACCTCAAAAACTAACATGGAACATCGACCACACCATATCACTATGTAGTTTGTTCACATTAACCCTAAAAATCAAGATTCGACAAATATAATTCCTCTTAAAACATCTAGAGTATGATATTCATATTTTATTCTACCAGTAATTTCCATATTTGACAATTATAGGGTTAATGTAATCTCTCACAAAACCACTGAAAAGGAGGAACTAATGTCCACTTAGGAAAACCACAAATTCATACCAAAAACTCTCAAAACACACATGATTTCCATACGAAATTCTTCCTTCTTCTCCTTCTCCTTCTTCCTCTTCTTCCTCTTCTTCCTGTTCTTCTCTTTACTCTGTTCTTCTCACGGTTGCTAATAAAATGAGACCAAATAACATGTTTTGTTTTTATTCTCCCACCTCTATTTATAGGCTCTGTCCTCCTAATTATATTTTGGTCCTCCATCTCTCAAGAAATTGCAAGTCAACTTATGTTATTTTCACAATGGCCTCTCATCTTCTCAAATTATGGTTTTCATATCTTTGTTGGAAATTTACAACTTTACCCTTCTTCTAATACAAATTCCGGGTTAATTAAATTTATGATTTCACAATTCCATCCTTAATAACAACTCCTAAAAATACTACAATGACACTTGGTGCACATATGTGCCCCTACGGTTACATTTACCGTATGCCCTCTCGGGACGGGGCGTTACATCATGTATAAGGTATTCCAACCCTATTTGGATCAGTTTGTCGTGGTCTTCATGGATGACATTTTGATCTACTCCCAATCAGAGTGGGAGCATGAGTATCACTTGAGGATCGTTTCTGATTCTTTGAAGACCATGGTATACGGAGTTGATGCATCACGAGTTTTTGGTTTACTGAGGTGAGATTTTTGGGACACGTAGTGTCAGCTTCAGGCGTGTCAGTGGACCCTGAGAAGGTCGAGGCCATGATGAGTTGGGAGAGGCGGTGATCTTGAATCACAGTTTCTTGGGATTAGTTGGGTCTTATGGGAAATTCATTAAGGATTTCTCTCGATTCCGTGACTTTTTATGTGAGATTGACTCGGAAGGAGGTCAAGTTTGATTAAGGATGACTGATGCGAGAGGCATTCGGGAGTTGAAGAGGGCTTATTTGACTCCCTATCTTGATAGTCGGACGGACAAGGGTACATAGTGTATTATGATGCCTCGGGCGGAGGCGGGACGTGTTTTTGTCTGATCGGGAGGGGTAGTAGCTTATGGTTCGTGGGATTGAAGAATCATGAATCCCACACACAACATGGAGTTGGCGGCCGTAGTTTTCTCCTTGAAGATTTGGCACCACTACTTATATGGTGACGATTCGGGGTGTACTAGGGTCATAAAGTAAAAGTATATCTTCATGCAGCGGGACCTCAATATGAGGCAACACAGATGGATGGAGTTCCTAGAGAATTATGACTTCACTTTGCATTACCATCCTGGTAAGGAAAATGTGGTGGCTAATGCGCTCAATTAGAAGTCATGGGGAGCATTGGCTAGTATAGCTTCCTGGGAATGGCGGATGCTCGAGATTGTGGACGGTTGGGTTTATAGATACCGCGACGAGACTTAGAATGCGTTAAGGGAGTTCAGTAGCCACCATCTGTTGAGTAAAATTGATCGAGTCTTAGGGGCGGGGCGGAGATAGTGTCCATCGTGACGTGGCCCTGTGTCGGTGGTGGCGAGGGTTGGACCATCCACGCAGATGGTAGTCTTCAATATAGAGGACGGGTAGTGGTTCCCCAGTTGACTGATTTGAGAGAGGAGATTCTTATGGAGTTTCACTGCTCTTGATTTTCTGTGCATCCAGGTGGCACGAAGATGTACCAGGATCTTCGTTTCCAGTACTACTGGAGCGGGATGAAGAGACACGTAGGGGACTTTGTTCGACGATGTCTCACGTGTCGGCCGGGTTAAGAGTGAGCACCGAAGCCGGCGAGTGCCAGCCATTGGAGGTGGCGGTGGGTGGGAGCGCGTCACGAGGGATTTTTGTGACCCGCGCCCGCGGACGCACCAAGGACATGATGCGATATGGGTGATAGTGGATGGCTCACGAAGTGGGACATTTTCTACCAGCCGGATGACCTTCACATTGGAGAGATTCTACGGTTGTATATATAGAGATCGTTCGGCTGCATAAGAGTACAGTATCCATAGTGTAGGACGGAGACCGGAGTTTGATTGCACTTTTGGAAGAGTTTCCAAGGCTATGTTTCTGATTTGACCATGAGTACAGCCTTGCCAGACCAGTAATTCGGTCGAGGAGAGGGACTATCTGGTGTTAGAGGGACTATCTTTGCGAGCATCGCGTCTGGATCATAAGGGTAATTTGGGAAGAGCATTTGCCATAGTGGAGTCTTCCCAACAGCGGTTGTCGGGCGGTATACGAGGATCTTTCCATATGAGGCACATTGTATGGGAGCCGTGCCGAGATCAGATATGTTGGACCGAGGGTGGGAGAGAGCTGTATCACCGATCCACGATCGATTAGAGACACCTTAGAAGGTGAGCTTGATACGACAGAGTCTTGGCGGCTGGTTGGCGAAAGAGCTATGCGATGTCTGGCGTCGACCCTTAAGTTCGAGGTTGGAGATCGCGTCTTCTTGAAGGTGATCTTTTGGGAATTAGTCGGGTTGTGGCGCGGAAGCTATCGCCGGGTTTGTGGGCCCGCCGAGATGCCCGAGAGGGTAGAGCCATGTAGCGTGCACCGGTTAGCTACCGCTGACATGTCAAGTGTCCACGTGGTATTTCACGTCTCCATGCTCTAGAGGTACACTCCAGATCTAGCTCATGTTGTGGATTGGGGAGAGATTGAGGTTGACACGGATGGGACCTTCGAGGAAGGACCAGTGTGCATTATGGATAATGGGATCAGATTTTGCATGAACCGTGAAGGCTGAATGGGGTGTTATGGCAACAGGTGGGTGGAGAGTCGGCGTGGGGTGCGGGACACGATCGCGGGCCACCTATCCCTTCTTGTTTAAGGAATGAAGGTCGTGATTTAGTCATTTAATACTTAAATGACTAGTTTGCACATGTATAGTATGGTGCAGTTGCACATGTGAGTTGTTGTGGTTGCTGTAGAGTACAGGACGAAATTCTTTTAAGGAGGGGAGAATGTAAAACCCGAGAAAATTCTAAATTTATGAAAAATGGTAAAATGGTAATTTCGATCAAAATCCGAAAATTTTCTAGATCTCGGATGACGAAATGGACTTCACCATTGGAATCGTCTCGAAATCCTTCCACCCGTCATATTTGACCGAATTTTGAGATAGTCGAATTTCCACGTTTTCAAGGCATCGGGTGTCGGAGTGGAAATGGCTTGTGAAAGACATGTGATGTGTAAGTCACTTACTACATGTACTTACATGTGACATATTTGCATGATTAGTGAGATGATGGAAATGAATGGCTTAGATTAAGCCATGTGTCAAAAATCCAAAACTTAAGGACAAAATGGGAATTAAGTTAAAAGAGTAAGTGAATAAGACAAAATGAAATTGTCTTCTTCTCCAATTTGAAGAACAAAACGTGCAGTAGGTGTGGGTTTTAGATTTTAGAGAGAGAATGTGTGACTTATCTCTAAATTTCTCGGCGTTCGGACCGTCGGTTCCGACGAGCCAATAGCGACTCTGTGACAAGGGCTCTGGCGTGGACACCAATTTGGTGGAGTTTCGACAACTCCAAGAAGTAGGGATCTTTTCCTACTTGGTTTATTCTTTGTGTAAAAGCCATTTTATGGATGGGGATTTGTTGAAGCCTGAATGGCCGTGTTTTCGGTCTCAAAACCTTTGAACCGAATGAAGAAATCCCTAATTGTGTGGCTGTGAACAGTGCTGACCCAAGGGTTTCACTGTTCACATGATTTTTTGTGTGATTTTGTATGGTTTGGGTGATTCAAAATGATTTGCTTGATTGTTAATTAGCTCATGCGAGCTAATTTTGGTGTTATTATTGTAAATTGAATAACATGATTTATGTGAATTAATTGTGTTAACATATGCTTGTAAAATATATTAGCATAAATTGTTTGGAATTGGCATAATTCCATATACAGGGGCACCACACAGAGCGATAGGTGTGGAGGTGCGACATAAAAAATGAAAGAAATTTCAGGGAAGATTTTCGAAAGAATCGCTGAAGAGTTGTCCAACGGTTCAACTTGGGAGGCGGACCATGGTATTGAATTGCAATAATTCACACAGAAGGGTTGTCAATCACATTTCTTTGAAACTCGGTAGTAAGTTTTCGAGAACAAAAAACTTTTGTTTTGAAAACTGTATTTTCTCGCATTTGGCTTAGGCATGTGTGAGGGAGTCGGTGATGACTCAAGACATGGGATTGGGCATGTAGACATTCAAGTAGGATCATGTATTTGCTTGAGTGTGATTGTTTTGCCATGACATATTGCACTTAGGTGGGGAGATGCCATGTAGAGTATGACTACTGGGGCATTGCTCACCGTCGAAGGGATCACTATTTCGAATGGGGTGTACGGGGACGGCAGCACTAGAGGCCACGCGTTTTAGAGTGGATTAATGGTTGTTATTCATTTTGGCCCATAACATGTATTAAAACTGTAAATTTCAATATATGTTTGAATTAAGAGTGACTTATTAACTCTTGAATCATGTAATATAGTTGGTTAGGATATATTTTGTGAGTATTGATGCATGGGCCCAAGTGGCCATTTTACTCGCATGTTGACCCGGTGTGGTTGTTGTGAACTGTTTGGGACATGTTGTATTTTGGGTAGAGCTCCACATCTGAGGAGACCTGCTGATTTTTCATGGAGTGGGTTCGAGGTTACGACATGTGTAGGCCATGAGTTGACAGTTGTCAACGGACCCCCGGGAATTGGGGCGTCACACTACAGAGGCATGATTGGAAGCTTGTTGTACCTGATTGCAAGCTGTCCAAAATTTCAAACATATATTATAGTGTGGGAGTTTTATGCGTGATACCAAGCAAGTCCTAAAGATAGTCATCTTCTAGTTGTCAAGAAGATCATCAAATATATTAGCGGAACAATGGACTATGGTATCTGGTACACCCAAGACACCATGTCTAGCCTAGGAGGATATTGTGACGCTAATTGGATTGGAAATCGGACAACAAAAAGAGCACTTTTTGTGGGTGTTTCTTCCTTGGCAACAACAATGTTTCTTGGTTCAGTATAAAACATAACTGCATCTCACTTTCCACAGCCAAGGCCGAATATATAGTAACTGGTAGTGAATGCACACAACTCATTTGGATGAGAAATATGCTTAAAGACTATGGCATCTCTTGAGAAGTCCTAACACTCTATTATGACAACCTCAACGCTATCAATATCTCGAAAAATCCAGTTCAGCATTTGGGATTGCCCATGCTGTTGGAGATGTGGCCATTCATGTCTCGACCTTTCCTTTTCCTCCGACATCACCATTAGAGATACTTCTTGGAAAAGAACTACGACCTATGGCTCTACCAGCCAAATCATGGCATAAGGCATTTGATGATTGGATCACTTGGGTGGACAGGCCCCTCCCACATTTCGAGGACAAGAATCCTTAGGTATTTCTAATTCATTAAGCTTACCAAGGTGAAACGTAACCACAGTTTGGATTTGATGAGTACCCTGCAGAGGTTTTTTAGTCTAAGAGTTTGAATTCATTTCTATTTCCCTTTACCAGATTCCTTACATCCATCACCATGAGGGACATTTCTATCCTTACTAGGTTACCTATTGAGGGTTTAGAGACAAGTACATGCCTTCTAGATGTCAATGACCCATCACCTCCTCATCTTAGAAGTCTCTTCCACCTCTAAACTTCTTACACTCATCATCTGAAATTAGCGAACTATCTTGGAATTCCTTATCAAAAACATAGAGTTCCTATGGTTTCTTCTTTTCCATTTTGTCTTTTTTCCTCATTGGGTAACCCTTCCATGGAGTAACTTCCTCTGGCTAGGGCCTTTGCTATTGGGTGACCCTATGCTTTGGGTACCATTTTCTTGGCTTTCTTGTACCAATCCATGGGCAAGTCTGTGTGAAACCCCGAGAAAATCCTAATTTTCTGAAAAATGGTAAAATGGTAATTTCAGTCAAAGTCTGGAATTTTTCCAGATCTCGGATGATGAAACGAACTTCACCGTTGGGATAGGTCTCGCCAGTAATCTAGTTACTCACGTCGAATTGTCGAATTGAGACGATCCCGAGATTTCACGTTTTCGAGGAGCAGGAGTAGTGCGGGACACTTGGCATGTGATGGTGGCTCTGTAGTGTGCCACGTGTCAAGTGTGAGATAAAGTGAACAGGCTCAGTGCTGGGCCATGAGGAGACACGTGGCGTCAATGCCGTTGGAAGGAGAGTCGTGTTAGGTGGATGGGAGGGATGGGTGTAATCCTGAGCCCAGTGAGAATTTGACAAGTGGCTGATGAGAGGACAAGTCTCTTAACCCCAACTTGACCTAATCGTTGGATGGGGGGAAAGAGAGGGAAAAGAGAGAAAAAAAAAAAAGAAGGAGGAAAGAGAGAAAGAGTTTTAGGTGGCTCTCACTTCTTTGGAATTTCGTGATCGGACTAGTAAACCGGCGGGGCAAGCCAAAAGTTGGTCTGCGCAAGGGCTACGCGTGGGTACTAGTTTTGTGGGTTTTGACAAGCTCAGAGATGGTCTTCTCTTACTTGGATATTCCTTGTTTATAAGGCCATGAAAATGGTTTTGAGAGTTGTGGGGCGGAAATGGCCATAGATTTGGGTTCCAAAGAAGTGGAACCGATGATTGATGGGGGGGCTGTCCATGGACAGCCCACATATTGATTTGGGATTGTTAAAAACAGTCCGGATTTTTTGTTGGACCAAAATGGTCCATGTTAAATTGCTTGTGTGTTGTTGCTTGACATGAGAGTTATGAATGATATGTTAATGCATACTAAATTGATAATGTTAACATGAATGGATTTGGATATATGAAATATATTTGTGTATGAACCATAGGAATTGTTTATGAATTGTAGCATCATTGCATTCCGTAATGAGCGGTGACTTGATACATAGAGTTAGGTGTGGGTGCGGTATGAAAAGTTTATTCACCTCTTGAGGTGAATGTGGGTTGAGTTTGTCTTTGGGACTACGTCCAATAAAGACTTATAGTACAAATTATAAAATGAAAAATAATTAATGTGTGTTGGGTGTCACTAGAATGGGTGTAAAAGACCCGAATGGGTGTAAAATACCGAATGGTGTGAAGAAGATCCGATGGTACTATCCGAAAAAGTTCCTGCGCTAAGAGAAAACACACGGTCATGTTCATCATAGACCCTAGAGTTGCAGGTATTAGAGTCGGGATTATTTCGGACCAGTTACCGTTTGGCAAATTGCATTAGGTGTTGGTGAGTCGATAAAGGCTCGGTATTTGGGTGTCATTGGCATTATGGTGAGGATTGCCGCCTTGGCGTGGCGTGTGAGGGTCGGTGAGTGACTCGGGGTATGGGCATGGAAACCTTTCATGCATGATATAAATCATTCCATGTATGCATTGTGAATTGTATGGAATGTGGATGTTGTGATTTGCCATTGCATGTGCATTTTAGGTAGGGAGTAGCCCTCATAGGAGAATTCAACTATTGGGCATTGCTCACCTCGTCGTTAGGATCCCCCCTTTCGGGTGCGGGGGAGTATTGAGAGACAAACGCTCATAAGTGGGATTATGAAGCGGAGTACGTGGCCTTGATTGCATGTTTGTGTATATATTAGAACTAACTAGTTTTAATATATGTTTTGTATTAAGAGTGATGTAATAACTCTTGAATCTATAGAAGTGTATGGTTTTGTGACCGTATGGATGAGTATGTATGATGGGCCCTATTGTGACATTTTACTCACGTATGGGTCTCATGATATGAGACACACAGGTTTCCACAGGTTGACGGTGGTCAACGGGACCCTCGAGATCGGGGCGTCGTAGTATGTGACTGAAGTACCTTAACATAGGGTGGGAGGAGCTCTTTGGTTTGTACAAATTTGGCTCTTTGCATATTTGCTTGAGTTATCAGGTGTTGATTCTTTTCCCTCAATGTCTTTAGGGCTTAGTGCGACTCAATCCATTAGAGTTGTATTTACATACTCCCTTTCCTCTTTTTTCATGAGCTTGAGAAATCGTTCTTTGCCTCAACTCTACCTGAAGCCTGACACTATTTCCAACCCATCCTGGCAAGAGATCTTGAGTTCTTACACCCCTTACTTGCTGGATTTTAAATATCCCTCATCATTCCTCAGTACAGTTTGTAGGGTCTTGATCTTTGGGGGTTGTTATGTTTTTCCCCTCAACTATCCTCATCTTCTACATTTTTCTTACCTTACTTGGCCTGCTTATGGGCCTGAGGTTGGGGCTTTCATTTATGGGATTATAAATTTTGCTCCTGTGGTATTTTCTTCAATTGAGCATGTGGTAAAGGAGAATGCTCAAGTGATGTCTGAGTTGGAGAAATTAAAAGGGGAAAAATATCAGTGTCATGATCAAGCTATCTATTGACTGACATCAAGATTAGAGGAAGTAAAGGCCGAGTTTCATGCCCGGGAAGGTGACTTGTCTTCTACGATGCAACGAGTGAGGTTCTTCATCTTTCAGGCCTAAAGCACTAGCAGACTATTTCATGGTGATTTCTATCCTACATGAGGGGAAAAGGCTGGCCCGATCTAACCTCCGGAGTACCGACGGATGGATTGCTTCACATAAAGAGTGCTTAGGGTTCTGGGACTCTTTGAGATCTTTTGATTTTTTTGCAGATCTGATCCATAACACTTGAACATGACCATGGACATTTAACATTAACCATACTAAGCATCCTTTTATATCTTGCCATCATACTTTTAGTAAATTTTGAATAATCTTACCTTTCTTTGTGGAGAATGGCTATTGACAATGCTCTTTTATTGTTATGTTGAGGAACTCAACTGACATTTCACCATTCCTTTATTGTATGTGTATGAACTAGTGGACGAGGTGGCATTAGGCCAACCTCTGGATGTGTGCTATCGTTGAACATTTACGCACATGCACCACAACCATGAGATTGCATTAGTAGACCAAGGTGACCATAGGCCTACCTACGGATGTGTGTGTTTGACAAACACTTTTACACAAACGTAACTTCTTCCATGTCGGTTGAGTTAAGCGAACCAAAATTGGCATTAAGCCTTCCTTTAGATATTTGTTCAAAATTTACTTTGAATCGTTCTTGAATGATTGTTGATATTAGGACATGTACATTTTTGAAGATGCTATATTCCCTCAGTTTGGTGGCCATAAGGCCAACTTTATTTATTTATTGTGATTAGGACGGGCTTGGAAAAAAAAAAAAAAACCAAAACCCTTTTTCTTGAACCGTGGCTAAAAGCCTACTTTACTTGACTCCCTTCATCTCTTAGATCCCCTTCTATTGAGTCATAGTCGTGACTACTTTGTACAGATACTGAAAACAGGGTGTCATAGTCTTAATCATCTCTTGGGGTCATAGTCGCGACCATAAAGTATTGTGGTCACGACCAAAAAACATTGTGGTCGTGACCACACTGCAAAGTACCTCATACAGGTGCTATGGTCGTGACCACACCGCAAGATTCATCCCATAGGGTGTTGTGGTCATGACGAGGTCGACAACAGAATCACGTGGTCACGACCATAAATTATTGTGGTTGCGACCATAAAATACTATGATCCCGACCATGACTACAAATTGCATAACTTCTTCATTTCTTGTCCAAATTGCTTGATTTTTGTCTTTTTTTTCTTCATTTCTAACCCTTGTATTTGAATGTGTAGTGGCTACAAAGCCCAATTTCTTTTACTCCAATGAGGGCTTATTTCCTCAATCTTAGAGTTATTCTAGAATCTTTATATTCATCATTTCATTCTTCAATCTAAAGTGATTATGATAACCTCTCATGAACTTGTTTAGGTGCTCTGTTTAGGGAAATATGTGTACCCAGTGGCCTAAAGGACTACCTTATTCACTCGGATATTTCCTCCCCTATTTCCCCAATCTTGATGTGGTTAAGAAGTCTTCCTTAGGGAATCAGTGGAGAATCTTGGAAAAGTTTGTGTTTGTAAGGTAAAGTGGCCAAAGGCCAACTGCCTTAAATCTTATCTTGGAACTGGTCTTATACCTATTTCTCCAATCACCCAAATAGTCCTGGGACCTATCCGGAGAGGGAACAAGAACCTCCTTGGAGAAATCAGCATGCTCACGAATGCAATGGCCAAGATGCCACTTTATCACTAGGTCATCCCATATTTCTCCAGCCTAAAGTGGTCATGGAACCTAAAAAACTCATTCTTTGGGAAAACCTTCATTTAGGATCAATAAGGATCGCAAAGACTACTTTAACCTTCCAATAAAAAATTCATATCTACTTCCCTAGGTTTAAAGTGGTCATGGGACCTACTTTATTTATTCCTAAAACAATTGAGGGTATAACAAGTATGACATTGAGGAATACAAAAGGTTTGAGCAGTGAGTGGCTAAAACAACCTACTTTATCACTAAAAGTAACTATTAAGAACAACTTTCCCTATCGCAAATGGTCGATGGGACTATTTTATTATTTCATTTCCCTATCTTAGTTTTCTTGAAATTATCAGCTCCGTATTGTGGGAAAGTATTTCTTGAGGTACTTTCCATTGATGAACCTTTTGTGTGGCTCCCCTTAAATCCAGGGAGTACTTGGTGAACCTTGAATGGTCCCTCCCAGTTATGAGACCTTTTCCCTAATTCTCTATCTTTAGAACCGATGGGCAATACCACCTTCCAAACGAGCTCCCCCTCTTCAAAACGCTTTCTTCTTACCTGCTTGTTGTATGCCCGAGGCACCTTTTTTTTCTAGATCATGATGTGGTTGAGTGCTTGTAATCTATTCTCATCCAATGCCTCAAGTTCCATCATCATGGCTTCACTGTATTATTGAGGATTAAGGTCATTTTGTCTGGATACCTTTAGAGAAGGAACTACCACCTCCATTCGAAGCATTGCATCCTACCCATAGGTTAGAGAGTTAGGACTTACCCCTATAGAATCTCTTTTAGATGTTCTATAAGCCCATAAGGTCTCAGATAAAATTATGAGTCAATCTCTAGGGTTATCCTCCAGAATATTTTCCAGGATGCTTATTAACACCTTATTAGAAGCTTCTGCCTGCCCATTTGCTTGGGCATAAAAGTAAGTGGATTTTATGAATTGAATGTCATAGTCCTTGGAAAAATAAGTCATGTCGTCCCCAGTAAACATGGTGCCTTGGTTAGTTGTAATGGACTGAGGAATTCCAAACCTATGAATGATCTACTCCTTGATAAATTAGATCACATTCTTCTTCTCTACTACCTTCTTGAAATTGTGCCTCACCCATTTAATTGAAGTAGTCTATAGCAACTAAGATGTGAAGTTATGTTCCTTTGATGAAGTGGTAGATTTTCCCTGATTTAGTCCATGTGACCTGCGAAGGCCATGGTTTCACAATTGAGTGGAGTTCCACAATAGGTATCTTTTGTATGCTGACAAATTTTTTACACTGTTAAGCGGCCTTGGAGTAGTGATACGGTCACTTGGATGGTTTATTAAAAATAGCCATGTCTTTGTCCCGATACATCATTTTATCAGGCTTGATGGGATCCATAGACCTTCATGAACTTGCTTCATTACTTCCATCTTAATACGGGAAGGATGGGCATCCTGGTAGTATTATCAAGTCCCTTTCTGCTCAATTACCTTTATAGTAAGACAGTTACGTGGTGAGCTTTCACTTTGTGAGGACCTATTTGTTAGGATTTTCTACATACTCTCTGATCTTAATTCTCCAGTCCCTTGCAACATTTGCATATGTATTGACGACTTCGAATTTGATTCCTCTTTCATAAATTTAGGGATGATTCTTCTTTCCTATCACAATGAGCTTATGAGTTAATTCTTCGCTCATCTTCACACCTAAGGTTACTTGTACATGCTCATCCTCTTCCTAATTAGATTCCTTAGTCATGTATTCAAAATCCACGGAGTAAAAAGAATATAACAATTTAGTGGAAGCAGTATAATAAGAAGCTAGCAATAAGCTATTGCATTTATATTCCCATGTTAGCTGCCGAAGCACTAATTGGGAGCCCCCAATGATATGTACCTCTTGTAGTTCAAGTTCCAACAAAATCTCCAAACCGATCACTAAAGCCTCATATTTAGCTTGGTTGTTGGTGCACTTGAAGGCTAAGTTGAAAGATAGGGTAATCTTTATCCCTTTTGGTGAGATGATTACTATCGACTCCGGTAATTTCTACGTACTAGAGCCATCAACTTAGAACCCAAGCCCATTTCTACTTCATATATCCCTAATTCCACATCATTTTCTAGTTTGATTTCTACTGAAGGATGATCAACCAGAAAGTTGGCTAAAGCTTGCCCCTTTACTGATTTATGTGGAAAATAGACCAAGGTGAACTCTGACAAAGCAAGAGACCATTTCCCTATTCGTCTAGTGATTAAGGGTCCACTGAGCATGTATTTCATCAAGTCGATTTTGGAAAGTATAGAGCCAAACACAACTTCGTACATGCATTCTATAGACTCTCTTGCAGCTGATAGATAGAGTTTGAGTGGCCGACCCCTTAGAGTTAGCATTAACACAGGGGGTTTTGAAGGTAACCTTTGATTCCATCAAAAGTTGTCTGGTGTTGTTCCTCCTATTTAAAATCTTACACTTCTTTCAGCTTGATTAGGTCAGAGAATACCTCAGTCTTCCTTGCTAGATTAGAGATGAACCTCCTTAAATGGTTCACCTGACCTAAGAACTTCTAAAGTTCTTTTTTATTTTAAGGAGCCTTGGCTGAAATGATGGCCTTAGCTTTGTTTTGATCCACTTCCACTCCTCTTTGGTGAACCAGAAATCCTAAAAAATCCCCGCTTTAACTCTAAAAGCACATTTTATTGAATTGAGATTTAGTTGATTCTTTCAAAACTTTTTCTTAAATGATTCACATGTTCGGCGACCTTCTTAGATTTAACCTCAATGTCATCGATATAAATCTCCATGTGGTGGCTGAACATATCTTGAAAGATGACATTCATAGCCCTTTACAGTAAGTTGTACCAACGTTCTTCAAACCAAAGGCATGACCTTCATTAAATGTTCCTAAGGAAGCGGGACATCCCAGAGAGCGACCTTAGATATATCGTCCGATAACTATTAGGTTTGGATTGTACCGAAGAAACCATCCATGAAAGACAATAATTCATTATTTGCAATGGAATCAACTAACATGTCAGCAATAGGCATTACATATTTGTCTTTAGGAGTGGTAGCATTTATATCCCTAAAGTCTACACAACCTCTAAGTTTCCCATTCTTTTTCATCACAGGGACAATATTTTCCAACCATTACACATACCTTGTAGTTTGATGAATTTGGCCTTAAAAAGCTTCTCAATCTCCTCTTTCACTTTCAGCTCTACCTCCTTAGACATTCTTCTATAGGTGGTTACTAAAAGGGGTAGAACTCAGACTTGATAGGCAAGCGATGTTCTACCAAGCTTTTATCCAACCTTGGCATCTCATCATAATTCCAAGCAAAGAAGTCTTTGAATTCCTATAATATTTCAATAATCCCTTCCTTTAAGTCAGAAGGCAACAATGAACTAATATAAGTAATCCTCGGCTCCTCTATAATGTTGAGGTTCACTTCCTCCATGGGATCATGTACTTGAGGCTATGTGTCTTCGAACTTAGAAGGGGCTTACTCCCAAATCTTCCATCTGTATTTCTTAGTCTTCTTCATATTGATGAGTCTTAAACTCGTCTATTTTTATCCATTTTTCTAGCATGTTTTTTAACAATTTTGGTCTATTTGTATGCTAATTATGAAATATTCACCAACTTTTTGTTTTACGGGTGTTAATTGGAAAAAAGAAAACAACGAGAAAGAAGCAAAAGGTGGAAAATACGTGATGCGGTAATGCGCGACCTTACTAAGTTTTGTGTGTGACATAAGTTTAACAATAATCGAGCACAAAAAATTAAACAATAGAGGAATTATGTACTTGGCCAACAACTAAATGTCATAACAAAGCTGAGACATAACTCAAATCTTTGAAGGAAATTTGGTCATAACAAAGGAATTTTTAAGCCATAACATTGTTGAAGAGAATTATAAAGGAAACTATCCCGAAAATCCTTTACTCTGTCGCAACAAATATTAAAATAGAGAGCAAAGAAGTTGTGTCACAACAATATAATTTATGTCGCAACATAAAAAGTTGAAGGTTAACAGATGCACTATGTCGCGACAAAAAGACAATTGTATAATAAGTGACGAATTGATCGGATTACGACACAAGCGCGAATGGGAGCGAGTGTTTTTATGTTGACCGAGTTCACCGAGAACCGGCCCGACTGAAGGGTTTCTACGAAACCACGAGAAAAACCACATTAGCGGCATAGCATTATGGAGTTACAACATTAAAAACCCAGAATTTGGTTTACAACAAAGATAAACCATGTCGCGACGGACTAAACGCGGGAGAGTGAACTCTATGTCTGACCCAGGTTTTGAAGTAACCTGAAGAATGGTGATAGAGAAGTTTATGTTGTGACATAGAAACAATCATTGAAGGTAGAATTTCGGTCGCGACATAGAAATTTTATGTCGTGAAAATAAAAGCTATGGAAGGATGAAATTATGTAGCGTGGCCGAAGAAGAATTGAGATGTGCGAGGCGTATTGCAACAAGGTTTACGTATTGCAGCCCGACATCTCAACCAAGCAACTAAGAACAAAGGGTGTCCTATGTAGCAACCATAAGGTTTTCTACCGCGACATAAACGATTGAGGAATCAAAGAGATATTTGTCGCGACACAAAAAACTGGGTCACGATAGAGTAGACAGGCTAAAAGAGGAAAATGTTTGTCGTGACAGGGAAAATTTTGTCGCAATAGGATCCAGAAGCAGGAGGACATAAGAAGCTGGCTGCAAACAGATTTTGTGTCGGTACAAAGCAATCATGTTGCCAACACAATTGGACCAGCACACCACGGTTAATCGTGACAATATCAGGTCTATGGACAGGAGACTCAAGTAAAGCTTCGAGAAGTAAAGTCGCGACAGAAGATTACAAGCTATGACAGAGGCTAGTGACAAGGAATTAAGCTATGTCGCGACATAATTTTTTTAGGTCGCGACAAAGCGACCAATTTGGGCTAATCTTTGGGGATTCACAATGCAATTAATGAAGTGCGGCCCAGCATTGGAAAGTCTATAAATAGACTCATCTAGGGCATTATTAATGAGTTTTTCGGTGGCTCAGGAGATTTACAGGTGGTTGGGAGACTCTTATACATTTGTTTTTATTTTCATTTTATTTTCCATTTGGTGGATTTAGCTTAGTATGGTTTTATTTTGTTAGTTTTTCCTTTAATTTTCTGAATTTCGGTATTGTACTGAAGTGCAGATTTGAGATGGTATTTCTTTATAAATTCTTATTTTCATAGGTTTATGGAGTTCATTTATTTCGGTTCGTTTATGATTTATTGAATTTTCTTGATCAGGTTAGTCAAATAAGGTAAACCGAGTTTTAAAGTTAAGCTCACTGGAAATGGGTCATTGATGATAGTCATTTTGCTGCAAAAAGGTGGAAGAAAGCTTTAATTAGAATTCTTGAATTTATTTGATTGGTATTGTTTATAAATTTACATGTTCTCTGATAGGCGTTTAATGAGTGTGTATATAAAATTATGCAGAAAAATATAAAAAGAGTGCCTATTCCGCGCAAGTATACGCTTGTCAAGTAATAAAGTGTACCTAAGTACGGATATCGATCCACAGGGAAAATGGGGATCTTTAGTAGAGCAAAATTATAATACTTCTCTAATATCAAACTAGCAATTTGTGATAGTAAAGCAAAATTTAAACTAAAAGCTAATGTTCTAAATCTAACTAATGAAGTTCATAATAAGGAAACCAAGGGTATAAATTCCTAAATTTTAGTGCAATCGGACAATCCTCTTAGATCTAAGTCAAATTCTACTCTATTGTTTCCTTGAAAATGCTTTCCAAGGCGACTCTTGTCTAATTTAATTATAAACCTCTCTCGAGGTCGAAAAACTATAGCCAACACTAAGTCTTTTTGCTTCTCAGCTCGACCCAAACATTAGAGATGCTTTAAGATCAAAGTCTCTGCATACTCCTAATTTTCCATTAATTTCTACACTATAGGCTAAAGGTAGGTTGATTCATCTATGTCTAGTTCTTTACTCCCCTTCTCGGATCTTGCAAAGGAGCGACTCACCACATTGAGATTAGCTAAGAAATCGATATGCTTAAATAGAATAGAGTTGAATCGATAGGGGTGCGTTCGAGAAGCGATAGAAACGGGCGTTAACAAATAGATATAAACCATATTCAATACACAACCAAGCTAGTCTATGAATTTAAAGCATGATAGAGGTTTGATACATCATAAACTTAGGATAAAACATGAGAAAAGAGGAAGAAGAAACTATAATGATCAAATGATAGTGAGTCTCGGATTTTCTTCCACAAATCTCATGATCTTCTCCCAAATCTTCAAAAACAGCTCCCAACCTCCTCCTTGGTCCCAAAGTGTGGACAAAGTCCCCTTCTCCGAGCCCTAGCCGCCTCCCCTCGTCTCTTTCGGGTTTGAGCTTTAAAACCCTCCATTTATGGAGCTCAAAAATGGGCTAAAAATCCACCAACCGACCCGTCAGCAGCGTGGTGCAGCTCAATCGCGGCGATCGGGATATCTTTGTTTACTGCAGCGTGCGCGTTGGTTCCTCAACGATCGCGACGTTGCGATCCTGTTTTTTGCTCAACCGTGGGCCATAACTTTGTCATACGAACTCAGGTTGGAGTGTTCTTGAATGCGGATTGGAAAGCTCTTGAAGTGTAGAATCTATCCATATATGACGTGATGCAATATGAGCTCATGATTTACTTAGAAAACAATCAAAATAAAACCTTTCTCCCTGCTGAAGGTGCTGCAATGTTTGCTGATTTTCTTCAAGTTTTGGAGCGTCGCATGCTTCTTTGTTAGAACTCAGTTTGGTGTTCTTGGTATCCTAAGCTCTTGAGTTTAGAATCCATACATACTTGAAGCGATCTGATGGAGCTCATGATGTCTGAAAATGTCAAAATTCGGTAGCCTCTCTTTGTTTCTTTGTATGATTTTCCATAGTTTTACTGATTCACCAAATGGATGACCTGATCATAGGAATTGAACTTTTAGAGCATTAGGAAACTTGTTGCTGCCAAAAACACTAGAAAAACTAACTAAAGCATAGGGATCAAATGAAATTATTTAAAATATATACATTCTGGAATACTAGTACCGTGTACCCAATGCAGGTATTGTATCTCCCTTTGATTTCGGAGGCCCTCTGGTGACCACGAGTCAATCAGAGTGTGAAGCGGAGTTCCTTGGGTATGTAGACTAATACTATGGAACTAATGAACTTTGAAGGATTATTCAAATAGATTACCAACTTACTTATAAGTTGAGATAAGTTGAATGAAGTATCTGTTTAATCACTTTGAGGTCTCTCATCTTTCTGATGAATCGATTCTGATCCCGTGTTAGCTAAGATCTAATCAAGGAGATGGAAATTTACATCAGAAGTGTAGGATGAAATTAATCGATGAAATTGGAGAAACCTTATGATATCCTATCTATGGGCAGAATTGCTGGTCTAAGATACGAGTATGAAATGCGAAAAGGAAAATACTTAAATCTAGAAGGGGTTATATATTATAATTATGATTAGAATCATGTCTCGAAATGAATATGAGCTTTAATCTTGTGAAAAGTATGGTTAGGAGAAATCGAACTATGCTACCTTGCGTCTTTGTAAACTGGGTTTTCCAATTGATGGTTTGACTATGAATGAAATATGCAGTGATTATTATTAATTGATCGTAATATTACAGTTTTTACTCCTTTCGATTGAATCCTCAACCCTAATTTGATTAAACTTTACTTTTGTACATTTAAGATTTCAGTCTAAGACTACATTTTAGTCTTCTTATCATCATATCAGTGGAGTCCAAATAGTATTGATCTTGAGTAATTGGGGTAGTTAGTCTTTTGATTTATAATCCTTCCTCATAGAGCTTGTTCTGGACTTTAAATATCACTTTTGTACTTGTATGACTGTGCCTTGCGGTGATCTAGACCATGAGAACCGATTTTAAATGGTCATTTTCAAAAAATAACAATTCCATTTTCATACACATGAGAAATGGTCTTGACAGGATTTTATTATTGTTACCATGGATTAGAAAAGTTCTTGTGTGTGGTACGGAAGGTGGCATATCACGAAATCACATCATATAGTTGGGTCTTAACAAGTTTTTGGCGCTGTTGCGGGGATTAGGTAATAGTCCTTTGGTAGCCGTGTCATTAATTTGTATAAATCATTTGGTTTTAACCAGTTTTTGGCGCCGTTGGCCGGGGATAGAAATGATAAATTTAAAGATCAATATTCCTGGCAAAGAGATTTACTAATTTGGAAATTTTTCTTTTTGATATTATTTTTTCAGAAAATCACAAAAAAAGTTGTAATAGCAGTAGCTGAAGAAGCTACTAACATTTTTCTATGAGCTTAATGGATATAACTGTATCCCACATAATTCATTTGATCTTAGTGTGTTTCTATTTCAAGAAGATTTTAAATGTATAGAAAACTAAAAACAGATCTGTTGCCTCTAGACCAACGAAGTGAGAGAACCTTTGGAATCGGGAAGATCACGATTACGAGAATCCAAAGTATGGCAAATCAAGAGAAGATTGCAAGTTATTCAGGGAAGAAGAAGAAGAAGAAGCGGAGAACTTCCGGAGGCTTAATGCATGGAGACTTTTGGAGACCTATTATTTCAAGGAGGAGTACTCTGCGGTAAGACAACCTACCATAAAGCAAACAATTTTGAGTGAAGCCAACAGCTGATTACTATGATGCAAACAACGCAGTTCATTGGTCATCCTTTGGGAATCCCATTGAGCATATGGAGATTCATGAGGATAGCTAACACAATCAAACTAAATGGGGTGAGACCGGGAAGTAATCAAGTTCTTGACTCTTCCCCTTTTCCTTTGGGAATGTAGCGACAACATGGTTTGATTATTACCGATTAGGATCGTGAACACTTGGGAAAAAAGGTGGTGGAGGCTATGTAGGGAAGATTTTCCTCCCAACTCTAGCTGCGAGAGAAGATGAGAAATAATTGTCTTCAAGCAGGGAGAAGATGAGAGTCTCTACAATGCATGAGAGAGATTCAAGAGACTATTAAAAAGATGTCCTTTGCATGGAATAGATCTGACAACTCGGATGGATATATTCTATCATGCCATGAATTATGCCTCCAAATATATAATTGATGCATCCTGTTGTGGAGCTTTTAAAAGAAGAAATGCAGAAGAGGCAAGGCAATTGATTGAAGACCTTGCCAAATGCAACTACAAGGCTCCATTTGAAGCTTCTGGGAGCCGCAACAGACTAAGGGGAAGTGGTCTTATTGGACTAGATAGAATGACAGCCATAGAAGCAAAGCTGGATGAAGTTATGAACAAGCCCAGGTAACAATAAGAAAGAATACATACCATGCCAGTGGGCCAGTAAAGAAGGAATGAGAAAGCAGTCTTTGAGGGACATGTAGAAGAAGAAAGAGCCCTATCAGGTTGAGGCTGTCTGCTCAGTAAACCAGGGCTACACCTTGTGCTATTTTTGACCTGTGACATAACATACATCGGCGCGAGGAACCATGAAAGCTTTTCATATGGTGGAGGAGCATAGCAGGACCCCGGACACAGGGCGGAAATTACTCATCAGGCTTATGCGACACCAGGTTCCAAACGGCAACAACGGCGACAACAACATAGGACCAATGGGGAGAATATCGAGGGGTCGAGGAAAGGACTCAATCTTTTGAAGATCGGATGTTGTAGTTCATAGGGGAAAACAAAAGAATTTTGAATATGCATGAGAAGAAATTTTACGAACTTGAGAATTTGAAACAAGCCTTAATTGTGTTTAGACCAAAATACTAATGCTTCTACATTGAAGGAACTTTGAGACTCAAGTAGGGTAAGCGCTCTGTCATTGCAGAACCAATCAATGCATTTCCTAGTAGTACTAAGATTAAATAATTTTAATTTTTAATATCAAAAAATAATAATATAATTCACTTAAGTGAACATATATATATATATATATATATATATATATATATATATATATATATATATATATATATATATATATATATATATATATATATATATAAATCCATTTTAAATAAATTCATTTTTGTAATATTTTAATTAAACTTTAATAATTTTTTAATAAATTCATTTTCGACTATTTTTAATTTAAAATAATCAATGCTATCAAAATCAAAATTTCACTTATTTTTAATAATGAAAATTAATAATAAAAAAAAACTTATTGGTTAATTTCTTTGCAATAACATTTAGAAATGGAAATTATGTTTCTAAAAATAGAAAAATTTTGTTTCTACAAATAGAAATGGAATATATTCCGTTTCTAGCCTATTTTTTTATGTTAAATTTATCAATTTTATCAAAATTTAACTTATCTTTAACAATAATTAATAATTATACAAAAATCTTATAGTTAATTTTATATTAGCAATAAAATATTAGAAGCGGAATTTTCCGTCGCTAAAGACCACCCTATTTTACCCGCTAATGTTCCCAGCGATAAAGTTCTGACGAGAAAATTGACCCAGTTTCAATTTCCGTCTCTAATTTAGGTTTCTAATTCGTTTTCTTCTCCCCCTCCATTTTACTCAGCCAACAATTAGTGAGTTTTCTTCATTTCAAATTTTGTAGCAATATTTGCTTTCACGTTCCTATTCACGTTCTAAATTAGAAACATAAATGATCGTTTCTATTTTCGTTCTATGTCGTTATTTTCTTGTAGTGATGGGAACCTAATGAGCAGGTTGATCCAGGTTCCCAATAAATTCAGCGGATGAGAAAAAGTTCTCAGAATTTTTATAACATTCATTACAAAGTAAGGAATCTAAAATAAATGGTGGCTGTCGACTAGAATGGTGAATTGACCCAAAATGCCTAGTCTTGACGCTGTGCTAAGAAAACATAACTAATAGGCTGGTTGATCCGGTTTCCCAACCGGTTGAGCTGGTTGAGAACAGTTCTCAAAATTTTTCAAAATATTTATTACAGAGTAAATAATCTAACAAAACAAACAATGTACAATTCTGACTCCAAATGACTGAGAACTAACCTAAACAATGTGTAATGCCCTAGTGCATTTTGTAATGCCCTAATTGTCGTCTGAAAATATAACTTAATGAACTGATGATCCACTTTCCCAACCGCTGAGCCATGAGAACATGGAATTTTTTGAACATTCTCGCTGCAGTAAGAATCCAAAAATTAATGTTGTACAATTCGAATCCGAATGAGTGAGAACTGACCCAAACAATGCCTAAGTCTCTAAACCAGCTACGAATTAATCAGTGCAAAGATGGCTTGAAGAAACAAGTGAGAAGCACACAATCTGCTTCCACTGGGATCTACGGCCCCCTTCGTTTCTCCCTCGCCTAAAAACTGGTGATCACTCCCAGTAAACCCCAGAAACCCCTTCAAAACAGAGAGTACCAATCTCTGGATCCTGAGAATCCTCATCCTTTTCTTTTTCCTCATTTTTTCTCCTCCTCCCTTTGTTTTTCCTCTCCTCTCTCCCCTTCCTTTTTCACATTTTTTTGCTTGTCTTTTTCCTTCATAAAGATTCGAGCTTACTCCATTTTGCACACCTCCAGTCTCGGGAACTCCCCCAATCAGTCTCGAACTTCCCCAGCTCCATAAACACTCCTCTATTCACGAGGTCAAAACCTAGCCACATTTATCCCTTTGCTTAACCACCAAGAATCCAAATGGACTCAAGGTGGGTTGCAAGAAACCCAAAAATATGGCCCACAATTGGGCCCAAACCATGCCTAGGACTGATCTGAAGCTTATGGGTCCGAACCAAGTAGGATTTGGGCTCCAAAATAAGTGCTTCATACAGCTGTCACAATGATTCGGCTAAACCGGTTCCCAACTGGTTGAGTTGGCTGAGAAAAAATTTGAAAATTTGACAAAATGTTCCTTGAAGAGTAAGGAATCCAAGAAAAGAAACATTGTATGATTTCGACCGGATGAGGGAGATATGACCAAAACAAGCTTGGGTGCTCCGAATTAGACTCAAGCCAATAATGAACTCAACTCGGAACTGCTGAATTATCGAGCCGATCCCAACCACCGATCTGGGCCATAAAAAATTCTCAAATTTTTTCATAGAATTCTTCAATGAGTAGGGAATCTAACAAAAGAAACGGTGTATGATTTCGAGTTCGGATGAGGGAGATATGATCGAAACAATCCCAAGTGCTCCGAATTCGACGTACTCCAATAAACTCCAATTGAGTTAAAACCTCGGGGGACCCCGCTTGCTTCCTATGGCACGATGCCAATAACTAAAAAAAGAAGCCACGATGACACTCTAAAGTGAACTACATACACACTCAATGGACCACATATGTTTCACCCGCGAGGCCTCAGACCGACTAAGCCTAAAAGGGCCCTAATGGTGCTATATGAGAACGATGGGTGAGTGTGACACCCATAGGATAAATGCAAGTGTTGAGGGACAAAATTGAGGGTCTACAATCCTCTTTGCTCCTCTTCAAATAAACACCACCCACGAATAGAATACATGAGATTTTATTTTCCTATTCTTTCAAAACAATTTCAAAAAGGCGAAAGACACATAGAGGCACAAAAGCCTTTTGAGGCCTTGAGATCAAGAAAATTCAAGGGTGAACTTTTAAGAATGACACCCTACCTAATATAAATAAAATTATATATCTCATCTAAATATCAAGGTTTCATAGTTTTTTATCTAATAATAAAATACAATAAAGGAAAAGACATCATAAAAATCAAACATCACTATTGTTTTCCATCATCACAAACATTTTCAAAACAAAATAACAAACATCGTTAGAGCTTTCCATCACCACAAAAATTCTAAGTTCCAAAACAAAATAAACACTCATGGATCCGCATCAAATTCTAAATAAATAAAATCATCATCGATATCATTATTCTCATCATCAATAGTTTTTTTTTACTGTTTTTTAATTATATGCCATAATTTTGTTCATATATTTTTTTCATAAATTTTACCTATTTGCAAGAAAATTTTTAAAGTTGTTTTATATTTTTAGCATTTTACATAATTTTTTGAAATTTATTTCATTATTTTTCATAATTTTTTCCTATTTTTTAAAAAAAATTACCTATTTTTTAATGAAATTTTTGTCATTAATATGACCAATTTTAGTCTTCCATATAAGCCATTTTGAGCTTTTTAATCTTTTCTATGAAGCTTATTGAAATAAGCTAAAAATGGCTTATAGAGGAGTCATAAGCTATTTTTATAAGCTCTTCTAAACATCTACAATTTTTATCAAAAGTACTTATATGATAAGATAAGCTCAAATAAGCTATAGATAAACTCTCCCAAACGCACCCCTTGTCTATTTATTATATCAATTCATATATAAATTTTGCTATTTATATTATGTTTTGTTTTCATTTTAGTTGTATCTAAAATCCATGTGTTATTTAATATCAAATGAATGAAGGTTGACAGTAACAAGTGCTAGTGTAAGTACCATCCCTGGTACTTCAAATTTAAATGAAGGCTCTAGAAGAGCAAATATAATGCCTATTAAATCATATGTTGTTGTGAACCAGAAGTTCAACAACGAACATATTTTTATTCTTTGGCATGACATGCTAGATCAATTTGGGTCTCCAATAATACGTCGAATCATACTCACACGAACATCCATTAAAGAACTAAAAGATTCTCTTGCCCAATGAATGCTCACATGCTTGCTATGGCTTTTCAAATTATTAATTTAATGAGATTATGTTCTCATCATTAAGGGAAGAAAAGTTGATTCTAGAAGAATGACAATAAATTAGGCGGAATGCACTTATGAATCTCATCTTGATCCTCATATAAACCAATGTGAACTAGAAGTTCAAGGGATCATTCAAAAACTTGCAAAACCGATTACCAAATGCATTCATTAATAAAGAAAATAACGAAGCCACATATCCAGATTTTTAATATTCTAGCATAGATTGATGTCCTTTTAGGACAATTAGTAAATGAATCTAAGACACGCTTGAAGCCTTAGAGACCTATTGACTCAAAGAGATAACACCCTGAAAAAGGAGAATACAAGCAAAACTTGACGCTCCTAAAGAAGAACAAATAAGAAAATCCAATGCATGTAGGCACACAATAAATAAGAAGCCCTTGTAGAGAAGCATAATAAGAAGCCCCTGTAGAGGTACATAGTAGATGAGAAGTCCCTATAGAGGCACATAGTAAACGGGAAGCCCTTGTAGAGGCATATAGTAAATGAGAAGTCCTTGTAGAGGCTTATAATAAAAAAAAAAAAAAAAAGGCCCCAATAGAGGCACATGGATGAACAACAAGCCTTTGTAGAGGTACATAATAAACAAAAGGTCCTTGTAGAGACACATAATAAACAATAGGCCCTAGTAGAGGCACATGATGAACAACAAGCCCTTGTAGAGGTACATAATAAACAAAAGACACATAATAAACAAAAGGTCCCTGTTGAGACACATGATGAGCAACTAGTCCCTATAGAGATATATTATGTTAAGAAACCCTCTTGAAGAGACACAAATACTTAAAATAATGAGATCTCAATAACTTATGTGCATAAACGTGAAAAATGGGGTTGAAATAATATTTTATTTTTATAATATTTTCCAAGTGGTCTTAGACATCATACAAAATGATGAAGATCCTGAACCACAAAATGTGGAAGAATTTCGAAAAATAAACATGGCCAAATGGAAAGCTATGCATGCAGAACTACAATTATTAATAAACAAGAAGTTTTTGACCCCAGTCCAAACGTCTAAAAGTATGAAGTTTGTTAGGTACAAATGAGTATTTGTACGTAAAGCCCCAACAGTCTAAAGGACTAGACGTGAGTCTCACGACGTCACTAAAGCATATTTATATGGATTCATAAATATATACAGAAAATCCTTGATGATTTAAATTGCTTGAAGAAAATAGTACAAAATCCTTGTAATATGTAATCAAATCGCTATTAAGCAATGATATTCATGGGGACTGCTAATCCACACTCCGGTACAATTGCCTTAGTGCGTATTTATTAAAAAAAAATGGTGTGTGAACAACCCTATGTGATCGTGCTTTTTTATTAAGAAATCACAAATTGAATTTGAGATTATTGTTGTATATGTTGATGATTTAAACCTTGTTGGAACTTTTGAAGAGTTCATAGCAACTATAAAATATTTGAAATGGGAATTTGAAATGAAAGTTTTTGGAAAAACAAAATTTTGTCTCGGCTTGCAAATCGAGCATTTTTCGACTAGAGTGTTGGTTCATCAAACAACATATATTAAGAAAAACCCTAAAACGTTTTAATATGGATAAAACATATCCATTAAGCTCCCTAATGGTTGTCCAACCAATTGATATGAAAAATGACTCATTTCCTCATCGTGAAAAGGACAAAAATTTACTCCTACCTTGAAGTGGCCATATCTTGTGAGCTACTGCACTTATGTATCTTGCTAATTGTACTGTGCAGATATTGCTTTTTTTGTCAATTTATTAGTCAGGTACATTTCTACTCCAACTCAATGACATTGTAATGGCATCAAAGATGTACTACGTTATCCCTGTGGAACTACTAATATGAGTCTATTTTACTCAAATGAGTCAAATTCACAATTACTCGCATGTGTGGATGCAGCGTATCTTTCAAATTTACACAAAGCTAGATCACAAACTAGCAAATACGCTCAAATGATAATCTAACAAATTTGTTCATAAAATCATTGTCAACCTCAACGTTCAAGAAGCTTATACACAAGATTGGAATGTGTCAACCAAAGGACATTGACATGAGGGGGAGTATAAATGGATGTTAAAAATGCGAACTTTTTTTCCCTTTCTTCACTGTGTTTTCTTGTCCTATCAGGGTTTACTGCAAGATTTTTAATGAAAGTACTTCTAACAAATTTCTTGGATCCATAATGGTCATTAAAAGGGAATGTGCTATAAGGGAATGTGTGAATGACAATCAAGGTAAAAACTAGTTGCTTTTAAACAGTTGAGATTACATCTGCATTTAGGAACTCCTTCAAATATTTATAAATAGTCTTTTCCTATTGTGATTTAATGTATCAAAGTAAAGAATAAAACTTTATTATCTCATTTTCTTTGATTTACAAATACAATAAAATTTATAAATTCAAACCGATAAGATAAAATATATAGATATAATTTTCAATGAGAAAACTTATTAATATAATTGTACTGCCCGAACTCCGGGGTCATTTTACATTTTTTTTCGTTTCCAATACACAACATATTCGCTAACATACTTAGTCCTTTACTACAAGGACTTTAGAAAACCCAGAAAACTAGCCAAAATATCTTTATCATGAAATACGAGTTTAATTACAACTCTTAAATTCATAAAATTACAGAAAATGTGTCTTTCTACCCAAAAATTAACAATATACAAAACAAGGCATTTCTAGCCTTTTTCTTCAAAACAGAGGCCATCAGTGAGCCTCATCGCCCGGAGTACCTCAAATACATGAAAATAGTTTTCCCACGATGGGGTGAGCAATGCCCAGTAGAGAAAATCTCCTACGAGGGCTACTCCCCACCTAAGTTCATTTTAAATGCCATGTTCACACTCTCACACACATCTGGCAAAATGAGGCAGATTTCTACATGAATGTCCACATCCATACCCCATGCTCTAGTCCTCACCAACTCCCCACACATGCATTTCCATGTATGAAAACTATTTCCAAAAAACAAAATATTCTTTAGTTCGTGAAGGTTCATTGGAGAGACTCCAATAAAATGTTGGACCACCCTCCGATATTTTTTTTCATTGGACAAACTCCAATAAAACTGTGGAAAACCCTCCGATACATTTTATTGGATGGACTCCAATAATCATGGTGGGCAATCTTTCGAGAAAAACCGCTTGTTCACAGCCATGCCGTGCACTCACACCCGATACACGTGATGTCCCCATGCAAGTGAAATGCAATGCTACTGCATGGTGTTTACTTGTTACATGCATGCATATACCAACATTATTCTCACCAAACTGTATGTTATTCAAACAAGAATTAAATCATGCAAACTGGATTTTTTTGTCCAGATTTATGGTACAGAAAAAAAACAGCATGCATTACTTCCATTTTGTTTTCACACAAAAACTGCATGTTATTCAAACAAGAATTAAATCATGCAAACTAGATTTTTTGTCCATATTTCCGGCTCAAAAAAAACCTGGCATGCATTACTTCCTTTTTTTTTTTACACAGAATATGTATGTTGTTCAAACAAGAATTGAATCATGTAAACTGGATATTTTTTTCCAGATTTCCAGCTCATAAAAAAAGGGCATGCATTACTTCCATTTTTTTTTCACACAAAAACTGCATGTTATTCAAACAAGAATTAAATCATGCAAACTGGATTTTTTTTGAGTCCTGATTTCCTACTGTAGTAAAAAACAAAGATGCATTACTTCCATTTTTTTCACACAAAAACTACATGTTATTCAAACAATAATTAAATCATGCAAACTGGATTTTTATCCAGATTTCCAGTTCAGAAAACAACATGCATAATGAGCATTTTTCACACCAAAAACTGCATGTTATCAATGAAGAAAATAAAACATGCAACCGGACTTTCTTTCCTCGTTTTCTAACCGTAAAAATAAAAAGCATGCAAACCAAAGAAAAAACACACATTCGCCAGGTGGGTTCAACCTCGCCTCCAAACCGAAGCTTTCAAACCAAACGAACCTCAAACCCACGCTTTGTTCCAAACTGTTTTGAACCATCCCTATTGTTAGGGCAAAGCTCCATGGCCATTGAATGGCCCCTAAATAAAGGCATCCCAAGTAGGAGAAAAACCCTACCTCTTGGAGTGTAGGCAACCTCCTCATTTTCTTCCTTCTTTCTTCTTTCCTTCTTTCTTCCTTCCTTCCTTTCTCTCTTCCTTCTTTTCTTTCTTTCTTTCCTTCCTCTCTTCTCTATTCTGGATTTAACCGATTTTCTCTTCCTCCTGAATCACCAAACTGATTTAGCTAGGTGTAGGACACTACTCAAAACCGGTTTGACACACGGCCACACATTAGCCATGTGGCATGCCCTAACTCATCCACTACCATGCTCATGTATGAGAGTGGCATGACACATGGCTTCCACCCAGGTGCCAAGTGTCCTTCTCTCTTATGCCAAATGGCACCACACCTTCATGCCAATTATCACTCAATTATTCGTCTATTCGCCTTGAAATACGTGAAATTCCGACTGTCTCGGAATTAAACGAAATTCGACTATGCGCCTAGATTTCGAGAGACGAACTCAACGACGTAGTCTGTGTCGTCATTCGAGATCTAGAGAAATTTCTAGGCTTACCATCTATACTGTGACGATTGTCTATCATTTCACATTATTTCAGGTTTTTACATTCTCTCACCCCCCCTCTTAAAAGAATTTCGTCCCGAAATTCACACGCATACATACTAACACAAATGCAACAGCTCATCCGGCCAATTAATGACTAAACCACATACCTCCATCCTCAAAGGAAAGGATAATCCTGCACACTTAGTGTCCCCACGTCCCATGTTGCCTCCTCGACCTCACGCCTCGCCACAACACATTCACTAGCCTCCCTACGCCCTTAAGGTCAGAAACTTCCAATCATGGATATCCAAAATACACACAGCGTCCATCCCATGTCCATCTACATCAATAACAAGCTCCCTCCCCAATCCAATTACATGAGCCGATCCGGAGTATACTTCCCGTGAGCATGGAGACATGGAACACTCGACACCGGGATAAGCTCAGCAAGAAGGCCAACCGATACGCAATCTCGGGCCTTCACCCTCTCGAGCATCTTGAAGGGGCTCGATATACCCCTCGGGCGATAGCTTCCCTCCGCTACCAAAACCTAAACCACTCCTCTCTTAGGCATCACCTTCAAGAAGACATATAATCACCCACCTCAAACTCTAGAGGTCGTCACCACTTATCGGCGTAACTCTCTCGCTTCCACTGAGCCGCGGAGAAGATGCTGGCTGCTATATCAAACCCACCTTCTCCGAGGTGTCTCTAATAAGATCTGGACCAGTGATAGAGCTTTCTCCCACCCATGTCTAACATATCGGTGACTGGTATGGCCTCCCATAGAGAGCCTCATAGGGTGTCATCTGTATACTCGCCTGATAATTGTTGTTGTAGGCAAATTTCACTAAGGGCAAGTGCTCCTCCCAGCTACCCTTATGATCTAGGACACATGCTCGCAACATGTCCTCTAAAACCTGTATGGTCCTCTCTGACTGACCATCGGTATATGGATGAAAAGTGTTGCTCATCTCAACTGCGTCCCCATCTCTTTCTGGAAACTCTTCCAAAAGTGTGCCATAAACCTGGGATCCCTGTCCGACACTATGGATACTGGTACTCCATGTAACCGGACAATCTCTCGCACGTATAACCTGTAGAATTCCTCCAGAGTGAAGGTCATCTGCACAATTAGGAAATGTACCGACTTAGTGAGCCTATCCACAATCACCCACACCTCATCATGTCTTTGCGGTGTCTATGGAAAGTGGGTCACAAAGTCTATCGTGACGTGCTCCCACTTCCACTTAGCTACCTCCAATGGCTGGGGTAGCCTCGTTGGCTTCTGATGCTCAGCCTTTACCTGCTGACACTTGAGACACCGTCGAACAAAGTCTCCAACGTGTCGCTTCATCCTGCTCCAATAATAATGGCGACGAAGATCATGGTACATCTTCGTGCCACCTGGATGCATAGCAAAACGGGAGCAATGGAACTCCTTGAGGATCTCCTCCCTCAAATCCATCAATTGGGGAACCACAACCCGTCCCCTATACCGAAGACTACCATCTATGTAGATGGCCCAACCTCATCGGCCGTACCGACCCGCACTCTTGATCCCCCGATGGACACTCATCTCTACTCCCCGCCCCTAGACTCAATCACCCGCTTAGTAGGGACTCCGCTAGAAATAACGACTCCTAATGCACCCTAAGCCTTCCTCACCGTACCATAGTCCGAATTGCCCCACGGTCCTCGAGTATCCGCCACTCCTGCCAGGCTTCACACACAAGATTTCCTCTCCATGACTTCCTACCGAGTGGATTGTGTCATCACATCGCTTTACCGAGGTGGTAATGCAAAGTGAAGTCGTAATCCTTAAAAAACTCCATCCGCCTACGCTGCCTCATGTTGAGGTCCTGTTGCGTGAAGATGTACTTCAGACTTTGTGGTCCGAAACACCCTAAACTCCGCTTCTCATCGTGACAAGTAGTGGCACCAAATTCAAGGCAAAGACTATGGCCGCAACTCCATGCGTCATCGATACCCCGCCATGAGCCAGCCAAATGGAACCATAAGCCACTACCCTCCCGAACTTTATCAAGACACATCCTAACTGGCCCTTCCAGATCATACAAACACGGTGTACTCCTCGCCCTTTTCGGGACTATCGAATAGGAGTTGAAGTAAGCCTCTTCAAGCAACTAAATGCCTTCTCACACGTGTCATTCCACTTAACTTAACCTCCTTCCGGTCAATCTCGTCACAGTGCCAAGACTAAATGAGAAATCCTCAATGAACTCCCCGTAGTACCCGCCAGTCCCCAAAGAAATTGTGTATCTCGAATACTGACTTCGGTCTCTCCCAACTCACAACAGCCTCAACTTCTCAGGGTCCACTGACACGCCTGAAGCCGACACTACGTGCCCCAAGAAACCTACCTTAATAAGCCAAAACTCGCACTTACTGAACTTGGCGTACAACTGATGATCCCTTAAAAGTTGTAGAACCACCCTCAAATGATCCTCATGCTCCTCTTTCGACTAGGAGTACATCAAGATGTCATCAACGAAGACCACCACAAACTGATCTAAATAGGATTGGAATACCCTATGCATGAGATCCATGAATGTCGATGGCGCATTCGTCAATCCAAAGGGCATCATCGTAAACGCAAAGTGCCCATATCATGTCCTAAACGTTGTCGTAGGGATGTCTGCCTCCCTAACTCTCAACTGATGGTAACCAGTGCGAAGGTTTATCTTGGAGTAGACTTGCGCCCCTCTCAATTGATCAAACAAGTCATCAGTCCTCGGTAATGGATACCGATTCTTAATCGTAACTCTGTTCAACTTCCTGTAATTGATGCACAGTCTAAGGGTCTTATCCTTCTTCTTCGCAAACAAAACTGGAGCACCCCATGGTGAAGTGCTCGGTCTAATGAAACCTTTACTCAGTAACTCCTGTATTTAGACCTTGAGGTCCTGCAACTCAACCGGCGTCATCCTATGCGGAACCATAGAAATGGGCAACGTACCAGGGTGTAGCTCAATGCGGAAGTCTACATCCCTCGGCGGAGGTAATCCCGATAGCTCGTTCGGAAAAACATCCTCGTACTCGCATACTACCCGAGGCAGATCCAAGTCCTGTCTCACCCCGTCCTCAGCGGTCGGGGCTAGCTAACCCATCAACCCGTCCGCGCCATCCGAGTCACACCCGGGCAAAGCATCATGCTTGTCCCCCTAAAACGTGAATCAAGTACCGTCCTGAGTGTACACGATAACTCTCCTATGCTCACAATCAATAACGACTCGGTATGTCGTCAGCCAGTCCATCCCAAGGATGACGTCGAAATCTAACATGTCCATGACCCTCAGGTCCATTGTGAGTAGAATCCCTAAGATCTCTAACTTGCAACCTCGACATATCAGATCCACACTCACCCTACTCCCTAGGGAGAACTCACATGCATCACTCTTCCAAGGTCTCAACCTCTCTCTAAGCCTAATTTCACACATGATGCAAATAAGAATGAATGTGATGCACTAGGAATCAACAATATCCTGCCCATAAAGTAGATAGGAGAAATATACCCTGTAAGACTGGTTGGTTCGCTGGCTCAGTCGGTGGTATGATGGAGTAAACGCACCCTTGGGTCCCCGAAGTCCTAGCTTGTGAGCCCTGTCCTCGACCTCGACCCGTACCCGCCCTCCGTCCGGGCTCCCAGGTAGCGAAGGTGCCGGCACAACACCCCGGGACCACGCTCTGCCTCCGGGCCCGCACTAGTAGCGAAGGAACATACTACGCCTGCACATCCCATCGATGACCTGACTAAGGCGTCCCATGGCCTTGAGATCCCTGCCTTTAAGGGCAATCCCGCCTCACATGTCCAGGCTGATGGCAATGGTAACAGGCGTGACCGGGCCTTAGATCGGCTAGGAGCTCCGGGTCCGCCTCGTCCCGATAGCCGCAGCCGTCCCCTAAACCCCTCGTGAACCTGGAAGCCCTCGCCTTCTTCCGAACCAGAAGAAGTCCGTCCTTCTTTCTCTTGCCACTAGTACCCGCATCCCGGATACTCCGTGCATCCTCTATCTCTCTTTATAGCCCATAGCCATCGTGACCATACAGTCCATATCTCGTATGAGGAATCCAGCACCCGCCCGATGGACAACTTCAGCCATCCTCAAACTTTCACCTGACATATCCGTGGCCACGTAGTCATCCCCGGGAACGCGCCAACTCTAAGTGAACTCGCGACGATTCGAGCAATCAGCCCTACTTCCTTATCTCAACTTAAGGAACTCCCGACCTTCTCGTATGCCTCGTATGCTAGGAAAATCCTCGGCTTCATGAAGAGCCCCCTCTAACTCTCCCCCAAGTCATCTCTCGTCCCTGAGACTTAGCCCCAATCCCACCATATATGGGATTCACCCTCTAGCTTAAACGTAGCTGGGTCCGATCTCAGGGTATCCGAGATGATCCCCACTGGCCCAAAACCCTCCTCCTCCCGACCTGTCGAACCAATGCATTTCTGGCCACCATCGCATCCTCCCTCCCCGAATGATGGAGGATGATGTGCCATGAAACTTTGGAGGTCACTCGGTCATCCCTGACCCCCAGTTGCACTAGCCTGTGCAATGGCAGCAGCTGCAACACTCACGGCCTCCGTAAAGGCCTACTAATAAAAAACAGGTGGTGTGCCTCATAGGCGACCCCTGCGTCCTTGACTTGCCATCTACACAAGTCAAATGGCAACTTAAGATTTTTTTAATTTTTTTCCCTTTTCATTCAATTAGTAGTGCACATGCCATCCACTAATACAATTTAATTTAATTTCCGAATTATCGTGTTCAATTCGTTTTCCAAACCCCTGAGGGTATGTTTTCTAACCCTTTTGTTCCACATATATTTTGTCATGTAAAATGTTCACGTAAATCAATTATAGATCACACACATCAATTCATCAAAATGCACAATAGATGCATGTTCTAAACCCATGCCCAACGAGTCTTAGGTATTCATGTACCTAAACTCTGATACCAAGCTATGAAGCTGGTATCAGGACCAAACTTATAGATACCCAAACCCGAGCTCCCGAGGTATTCGTATACCTAAGTTTTGATACCAACATGTGACACCCCGAATCCCAAGGGTCATTTCTTACAATTTTTTTTTTTTTTTTTCCGTTTCCAACACACCACATATTCAACATAATTTAGTCCTTTTACTACAAGGACTTCGGGAAACCCGAAAAACTAGCCAAAATATCTTTTTCATGAAATACGAGTTTAATTACAACTCTTAAATTCATAAAATTACAGAAAATGGGTCTTTCTACCCAAAAATTTACAATATACAAAACAAGGCATTTCTGGCCTTTTTCTTTAAAACTGAGGTCATTGGCGAGCCTCATCACCCGGAGTAACTCCAATACCTGAAAATGGTTTTCCCACGATGGGGTGAGCAATGCCCAAGAGAGAAAATCTCCTACGAGGGCTACTTCCCACCTGTCAAGCACAGCACGCCATGTTCATATTCCCACACACATTCAAGTAAAAATATGCAGATGAATGTGCACATCCATACCTCATGCCCGAGTCCTCACCGACTTCACACATGCATTTCTTCCAGCGTATGAAAACTATTTCCAAACAAAAGATTTTTGTTTTAGTTCCTTACGAAGGTTCATTGGATAGATTCTTTGATAAAAATGTCGACCACCCTCCGATATTTTTTCATAAGATAAACTCCGATAAACCGTGACAACCCTTCGATACGGTCATGTGACTCATGATAATCATGGTGGACAATCTTCCGAGAAACACCGCTTGTTCAAAGAAATGTCTTGCACTCACACCCGGTATACGTGATGTCCCCATGCACGTGAAATGCAATGCTACTGCATGGTGTTTACTTGTTACATGCATGCATATACCAACATTATTCTCATAAAACTGCATGTTATTCAAACAAGAAATTAATCGTGCAAACTGGATTTTTTTGTCCAGATTTCCGGCTCAGAAAAAAAAAACAGCATGCATTACTTCCATTTTTTTTTTCACACAAAAACTGCATGTTATTAAAACAAGAATTAAATCGCGCAAACTGGATTTTTTGTCCAGATTTCCGACTTGGAAAAGAAATGGCATGCATTACTTCCATTTTTTTTTTTTTACACAAAAACTGCATGTTATTCAAACAAGAATTGAATCATGCAAACTGGATTTTTTTTCCAGATTCTAAGCTTAGAAAAAAAAATGGCATGCATTACTTCCATTTTCTTTTCACACAAAAACTGCATGTTATTCAAAAAAGAATTAAATCATGCAAAATGGATTTTTTTTGTCCAGATTTCAAGAAAAACAAAACAGCATGCATTACTTCCATTTTTTTCACACAAAAACTGCATGTTATTCAAACAAGAATTAAAATTATGCACCTGATTTTTATTCAAAATGCAGCTTTAAAATAGTATGCATAATATAATTTTCACACCAAAACTGCATGTTATCAACAAGAAAATAGACATGCAAACTGGATTTTCTTTCCAATTTTCTATCCAGAAAAAACAGCAAGCATGCGGTCCAGCAAAAACACACATTCAGCAGGTTCAACCTGCTCCAAAACTGAGTTTTCTGGAACCAAACGAACCCAGAAACCCACACAGTTTGTTCCAAACTGTTTTGAACCAGTCCTAATGTTAGGGCAAAACTCCATGGCCATTGAATGGCCCCTAGATAAAGGCATCCCAAGTAGGAGAAGAAACCCACTGGAGTGTGTGCAACCTCCTATTTTCTTCTTCTTCTTTCCTTCTTTCTTTCTTCCTTCCTTTCTTTCTTCCTTTCTTTTCTTTTCATCTTTCCTTCCTCTCTCTCTATTCTATGGAACTGGATTTCCTTTCTTCCCTCCTCAACCACTCAAATTGTTTAGGTTAGGTGTATGACACCACCCTCAAACCAGTTTGACACATGGCCATTACTAGGCCATTTGTTCTCCATGCCTCTAACTCATCCACTACCATGCTCATGCATGAGAGTGGCATGACACTTGGCTTCCACCCAGGTGCCAAGTGTCCTCCTCTCTTATGCCACATGGCACCACACCTTCATGCCAGTTATCACTCAATTATTCGTCCATTCGCTCAAATACGCTGAAATTCAACTATCTCTAATTCAACCGAAATTGAGCTGCAGCCTTTAATTTCGAGAGATCGAACTCAATAAAGATAGTCCTGTGATCGTGATCCGAGATCTAGAGAAATTTCTAGGCTTACCGTCTATACTATGACGATAGTCTATCATTTCGCATTATTTCGGGTTTTTACAATAATCTTTAAAAATATAATTTTTAGATGTAATTCAATTATTAAAATAAATTAATTTCAATATCAAAATGACTTAATTTTTATCTTAACTATATAAAACATGTTTTTGATAAAAATAACTTTATTTTTTATTATAAATAAATACAAATATAGTAACAAAATTTAAGATACTTTTTATATAATTTTTATTTTTTCGATATTTTTTGTAAAATTGTCCTCCGATATTTCCAATATATCCGTCAAATCAAAGATGTGACGCCCCAAACCTGGGGTGTCCGTTGACTACCCGTCAACTCGCGGAAATCTACACGTCTCGTGTTACGAGACACACACATGAGTAAAATAGCCACATGGGGCCCATACATCCATACTCATAAAACCAAAATAATTAACTATATTCTCATAGTTTCCATTGTCTACAAAAGAGATTTATACATATTTACAAAATATTTACCTCAAAGCCGCGCTCGTTTCTTTCTCTCAAAAGCTACCTCTACTCGCACTGCTTCCCTGATACAGACTAAAGGGGGTCCCACGACGGTGAGCAAAGCCCAAGAGAAAGTTTTCCTACGCATACTCCCCACCTAAAATGCATAGCAAGAATGACATATATAAACAATCAATCACATTCCATACAATTATTTACTATTATACTTAAATGTCTATCATGCATGAGATGCAACCCCTCATGTTCACGACCAGTCCCAATCGACTCCTCATTAACCGGAATGCCTGCAGAATATAACTACTGGCACTCCATGACTAAAACCATCGAGACCCTCCAATCTTATTATTTATCAAATTCTTTTTCCTTTTATTTCAGGTCACTTGATTCTCCTAAGCCATACACCAAGCAGATCGCCGCACGCCTTTCAACATTTTTCACGAACTTACATCGCCGGATTCATGTCTAACCGTAACAACATTCGGGGAATCTCCCACCCCTGTGGATCTACCCCAACTCGTCTCGCCCAAACACGAATTTATCATTCGACATTTGACACACTCGTGAATCTCTACTGGATTCTCATTCCATTTTTCCTCGAAGTTCACGACTCCATTTACCAACACCGGTAAATAAACCATACCCTCGCACCCACACCCGACCGACGATGTGACCGCATATGTAATGCATGATGCCAATGCGTTTTCCTCATGTTACATGCATGAATGAGCATTACATGAAACATTTACAACCCATGGAAAATTATAATTTTTACATATAATCTACCTCCATGCAAACCATATTAATACATCAAATAGCATGCATCAATATCACATTTCCACACACTGCATGTTATTCACTCAAGCCATAACACATACCTAGGTCTCAAGATTTGGACCATTCAACAGGGCACTTCACCGTCCCATCACAACATGAACCGATTTGGTTCCAATCATTGTCATTACAACAACAAACCACAATATCTAGAAAGTTTCAGTTTCTAGTTAGGGTTAACTCCCACAGTCGGTGATTGTGTGAAACCGGTCATGAAATCCATACCCTTTAATTCAAAAGCTTGGAACTAATTTACGTGGCCTCCCATAAGCAACCCCTACCATTATAAAGCCTTTAGGCTAAAAGTAAACCAAGTAGGAAATATCCCACTCGAGCTTGTCGAAACTCTAATCCGTTCACACGTAGATCCCACTGCGTGCACCAACTTTAGTACTCGAACTGTCGAACGTCGACCGCCCGAAAGCCGAGAAAATCTTCCTTTTCCCTTTCCTTCTTTCTCCTTTTCCTCCCTTTTCTCTCTACGAATCGTTTCCCTCCTTTGTTCCTCTTTTTCCTTTCTTTTCTTTTCCTTTTTGCTTATCTATTCTTTTTCTCATTTCTCTTCTCATTTTCTCCTCACTTTCTCTTTTCCTTTGGCCATTTTCTCTCCCTTTGGTTAGAACAAATCATCCGGTCAAAAGTGAGGAAATTTCATTCTCCTTCCTCAAACCAAAGTGTATGGCTATCATAATTCCTTCTTTTCTTTAATTTCTTAATTTCTTATTACGACATCATCCCACATTACTTATTTAATATGAGCCTAATGAATTCCTTTCCACACATGGTAATCAGGAGCCATTCATTCAAGTGGACCACATGGCCTCGCTAAGTGTCACATTCCTAGGTGCCATGTGGCATCCCCTTATCTTCGCACATGTCATCCGACACCCCACGCCTCGAAACGCGTGAAACCCGACCACCTCTGACCCAACGAAAATTCGATGTGGTAGCTAAATTCTCATGAGACGACCAACTGTAGTTCTGCTTCATCATCCGGCATCTGTAAAATTCCGGATTTTCAACCGAAATTACTATTTTACCCTTTTTGAGAAAATTGGAATTTTCTCGGGTCTTACAAAAGATGTATCCATGTTTATAGTCATTTTGATCCTTACCATATCTATTTCTTTTAATAAGCATGAAAATTATTTATACTGATGAAAATACTTCATACATGACATGAATAATATATTCGATATCATCTATCCAAGGAAACTAAAGGAAAAAAAAATTAGTCCCTACCAAAACTTTTATAAAGGATGTAGTTAAAGGTCATCCTCTATAAATTAGGGTAATTTAAAACATGAATTAAAATAAAATTGTAGTTAACCAATTTTTAATTAACAATCTTGTTAGCTTTGGTATTAGCTTCTACAAATAGAAGAAGTAGTTTAAGATCATATGCTTTTGGCCTACACTCAAAGATATCATTTATCATTGATATAAAAGCATTACCATCATTGTCGCTACAAGAAGCTTACATGTTCACAAGTTTCCCTTTGTATTCTTTTTGACAAATATGTCGATGCTAAATACTCTGAGGAATTTTTTTGTAACATATGAAAAAACTAGAGCTAGAAATATGGGTTGAGCTCAATGGGCCAACCCATTTTGTACCTCAACTTTTGAGGGTCAAGTTATAAAATTTGGCTACCAAATAAAATTGGTCGATCGCCCAACCTGCTTTCACCCATGGCCCATGCGGGCCTGGGTCCACCGAGTTGACCTCGATTAGCCTCGACAGCTCGAAATCTTTATTTAATTTTTTTTAAGTAACTAGCTTAATAATTGAGATTTTAAAGGATTAATTTACAAAATTCGATATTTTGGCTCTTAACATGAAATAAAATATTTGCTTTCATAGCATAAGGGTTTTGAAAATAATAATTATTATGATATATGATTAATATATTAAACTTTTTGGTTTTAACTATTTTTTAATTTTAAAATATATACTTTTAATATAATTTATAAGGGGATAATTTAATAAATTACGCTTTAATATTTAATATATTCATTTATCTCATTAATCATATTTTAAATATTTACAATTATTTCTCCTATAAATTTTATTTAATCATATGTTTTTTTTTTGGGATAAAATGAAGGTGGATAGTTTATAAATTAAATTAAATTTAATAACTAAATTATTAGTATATTTTAAATAATTTTATTACTTAAAATAGTGTTAATAACAAAATAATGTTATTTTAAAATAATTAACAAAAATCATACACTTTATTTCTTTCCTAATATGGTTATATCTTCTACTAAGATGAATTTTCAAACAAATAAGATATTTCATTATTATACCGTTGAGATGTATTGGGAAATTTTTTTATTCTAAATGTAAAAATATATATTTTTATTCTAAATATAAAATGAAATTTATGTTGTTTTTTTACAACTAAGCATTTTTACAATGTAGTAAAACTGTCCTGAACTCGACTCTCTCCTCCTTAGATAACATACCTTTGAAACTTCAACACTCTTTGACGCCCAAAACCCGGGTCCTGACTACCCGTCAACCCGCGCGGAATCTACACTTCTCAGACACGAGACACAAACATGAGTAAATGTACCACTGGGGCCCATACATCCATACTCATAAACAACATAATCAACTATATTCTCATAGCCTATGCCCGTTCTACAAAAAGATTTATAAGCATATTTACAATATTTACTAAAGCCACATTTCTACTTTCTTTCTCAAAAGCTACCTCATCACAAGCAGATCAAAGCCCGGATAACCTCGCACTGAAATGTCCACCGACCTTACGAGCCAGAAGCCCGCAGAAGTTTTCCTACGCTTGCTACTCCCCACCTAAAATGCATATGCAATGGCATATATAAATGAAAATCAATCACATTCCATACAATTATTTACTATTATATGAAATGTTCATCAGCATTTAGACGCAACCCCTCATGCCTTCACGACCAGTCCCAACCGACTCCCTCACAACTGGAATGCCCAGTGTGAATATAACCAGTCACACTCCATGACTAAACCATTGGAGACCCTCCAATCTTATTTATCAAATTCTTTTCCTTTATTTCCAGGCCACTTGATTCGGTTTACACCGCAGACGCCGCACGCCTTTCCAACATTTTCACAAACTTACATCGTCGGGATTCATGTCTAACTGTGAATAACATTTGGGACTTTCACCCTGGGATCTACCCCAACTTGCTCCGCCCAAAACATGTAATTTATCATTTGATCATCTTACACACTATGAATCTCTACCTTGACTTTGTCCCATTTTTCCCGAGTCACGCACTCCATTTTACCAACACTGCAATAAACTATACTGCGACCCACACCCGACCGACGCGATGTGATTCGTGCATAAGAAATGCATGATGCCAATGCATTTTCTCATGTTACTTACGAATGAAAGACTACATGAAACATTTACAAACCAATAAAATTATAATTTATACATATAATCTACCTCCATGCAAACCATGTTAATACATTAATAGCATGCATCAATATCACATTTCCATACACTGCTTGTTATTCAAGCAAGCCATAACACATAACTAGGTCTCAAAGTTTGGACCATTCAACAGGGCACTTCACCGTCCCTTCATAAACATGAACCAATCCGGTTCCAAACATTATTTTCACAACAACAAACCACAACACCTAGAAATCTTCGCCTCTAATTAAAACCCTAATCCCACAAACCGCAAACCTGGCCACATGAATCCATACCCCTTAGCCCCAAGGCTCTAACTAATTTACATAGCTTCTCATGGCCTCCCACAAGCAACCCCTACCATTATAAAGCCTTTAAAGCAAAGTAAACCAAGTAGGAAATATCCTACCTCTCGGGTTTCACAACTCCAACATTCACACGTAGATCCCACCGCGTGCACCAACTTTAAGACTCGACCGGCCGAACGCCGACCGCCCAAACTCGGAAATCTTCCTTTTCCCTTTCCTTCTTTCTCCTTCCTTCTTTCTCTCTACGAATTCTTCCTTTCTCAGGTTCTTCCTTTCTTTCTTTCCTCAAGGCTTTTCTTTTCCTTTTCCATTTCTCATCTCACCTCTCTTTTACTTTCTCCTCAATTTCTCTTCTCCTTTGGTCTTTCTCTCCCATTTGGATGAGCATTGACCGTATGGGTCAAAAGAAGGAAACTTCCTTATCCTTTCCTCAAGCCAAATGTATGGCTATCATAATTCCATCCTTTTCTTTATTTCATACTCTACTTTTACGACATCATCACTACATTTGCCCAATGCGCAGACATGGAATTCATGCCATCCATGTGGCTCAATGTGAGCCATTCCTTTTTATGCCAAGTGTCACTCTCTTATGGTGCCATGTGGCATCCCCCAACCTTGCCATGTGTCACCCGACACCCCACGCCTCGAAAAACGTGAAATCCCGACCACCTCTCGTAATCCAACGAATTCGACGCAGAAGCTAAATTTCATGAGACGAATTCAACTGAGAAGTCCGCTTCACATCCGTAGAAAAATTCCGGATTTTCAACCGAAATTACTATTTTACCCTTTATCCAAAATCTTGGATTTTCTGGGGTTTCACAACTCTAGCAACTAAGGTAGGCATGTGGACTATGTTGTTAACATTCTAAAATTTTAATTAATAAATGACGATTGACTCAACCAGCATCAATGATATACTTATTTCTAATGTGGAGTCACATGTTATTATTGGTTATAATGAGAATGAATATTACAAGCATATGAGATTTCATTTAATACTTTGAAGTTGTTTTTTCAGATATGTTATTAAGTTGTTACTTTATTGTTTTGATAATATTTTTATTTTTATTTGAAGAATGATAGAATTTGTAAAATTATTTTTTTAGGGTTTTGGCCCATTTTGACCCGCAACCCCCATTGGCTAATCTAGTCAAAAGCTAGCTCGAATAGAAATTTGCTAGATTTGAGACGCCCCATTCCCAAGGGGGTCTTTTATTTTTTTTATTTTTTTTATTTTTTACCACTGTAAGAAGTATGTCGCTACAGATATTTCTTTGTTGCGACAGAATACCTCTATCGTGCGGGCCCAGCCTTGGCGCGCCAGCCTTGTCGTGCGCTCCCGGCCTGGTCTGTCGTGCGCGTGGCCTTCTTTGTCGTGACGCAACACAGCACCACACTGTCGCGATAGAGTGTCTTTGTCACATGCACACAACCTTGTTGCGATGCAGTGCCTTGCCCCACTGTCACGACATGGAAACCCCATGTCCTGGAACTTTCTGGTAAGGCATACTCTGTAGCGACACAAGCTTAGACAACTGTCACGACATCAAATTCTCTATCGCGACATAAAATTTCTTGGCCCTTACCCTATACTTGGTCGCGACAAGAAAATATTATGTCGCGACCTAAAATTTCTTGTCTAGGCGAGCTAATTCGCGACGATAAAACACCTGTCGGTGACATAAGGCCCCATTCAAAGCTAAACTCTGTCCACTGACACAAAGAAATACTATGTCGACATAATTTCTCATCTTGGCCAATAATCCCGCGACATAAAAATATTTTGTCGCGACATAAAAACTCTTGGTCTTGACCAAACTCTATGGTGGCATAAAAACACTTTGTCACAACATAAGATCCCTGCCCAAGGCTAAACTCTATCGTGTGACGCCCCAAATTCCCGAGGGTAATTTTTTTTTTTTTTTTATATGCCTCAAATTCGGTATAAAACAACCTTTTTATTATAAGAGCATATGAAACCTAGTGAAACCTTACCAGAATTGTATTTCTAATACAAAATGAGTTTAATTACAACTTTGTTCTTTTTACATAAATAGAAACTGGGTTTTTCTACCCAAAATTTACAGGATACGGGACAAAGCCGAATCTGGCCTTTTTCTCAACTAATTTCTTGGACCTGTTACGTCTCCCAGTGTACCTCTAGTACCTGAAAATATTTTCCCACGACGGGTGAGCAATGCCTAGTAGATAAAATCTCATAAAAGGGCTACTCCCACCTAAGTGCACATGCAGTGCCATGTTCACACATCAACACACATTCAGTAAAAATATGCATATTTCTACATGAATGATCACATGTCTTGCCTCATGCCTTGAGTCCTCACTGACTCCCTCACACATGCATTTTCCATGTATGAAAACTGTTTCCAAAACAAAAGATTTTTGTTTCAGTTTTATTGGACATACTTCGATAACATAGTTGGACCACCCTCCGATATTTTTCATTGTACATACTCTGAAAATATTGTGGACAACCCTCCGATATATTTTTTATTGGACATACTCCGAAAATACTGGTGGACAAACCTCCAATAGAAACCGCTTTATTCCAAAGCCATGATATGCACTCACACCCGATTTACGCGATGTCCCCGTGCACATGCAATGCTAATGCTAATGCATGGTATTTACGTGTTTCATGCATGCTTTTCTACCCACATAATATCCATGTTAATGTATTCAGCATACACATACCAACATCTTATTCATGGCGTAATATTTATTTAAGCGAAGAAAATCGCTTATGCAACGGATTTTTCTGATTTTCCCATCTCAGAAAAACAACATGCATATATCAACATTATCCTCACAAAACTGCATGTTACTCAACCAAGAAATAATCATGCAAACTGGTTTTTTCTCTAGATTTTCAGCTCAAAAAAACAACATGCATATACTAACATTATCCTCCACCAGCGCATGGTACTCGACGAGAAATAATCGCTCTGGCTGGATTTTTTCGGATTTCGGCTCGAGCGTATGCGTATACTAACATTATCCTCACAAAAGCGCATGTTACTCAACCAGAAATAATCATGCAAAATTGGATTTTTTTCTAGATTTCCAACTAAAAAAAAGCGACATGTATACCAACATTATCCTCACAAAATTGCATGTTACTCTGACGAGAAACAATCATTCAAACTGGATTTTTTTTTTAGATTTCCAGCTCAAAAAAAAAAAAAAAAACAGCAAGCACACAAAATCTAACATAATACACACATTCAGTAGGTTCAACCTGCTCCAAAACTGCAATTTGTGGAACCAAATGTACCCAAAAACGCACCACAGTTTGTTCCAAACTATTTTGAACCAACCCCAATGTTGGGGCTAAGCTCCATGGCCATGGAATGGCCCTTAGACAAAGGTATCCCAAGTAGGAGAAGAAACCTACCTCTTGAAGCGTAGGCAACCTCCTCATTTTCTTCCTTTTTCTTTCCTTCTTTCTTTCTTTCTTTCTCTTCTCTTTAGATTATTCCACCAAATTCTCTACTACCAAAACTGGTTTGGCTAGTTGTAGGACACCTCATGCAAGCCACCTTCACACATGGCAAAACCTATGCCATGTGTTCCTTATGCTTGCCAAACATCACCACTAACTTCATGCATGGATTGAGGGCATGACACTTGGTCCACTCATGTGCCAAGTGTCTTCTCCTCTAGTGCCACATGGTACCAAGCCCTTATGCCAAATGTCACTTTGTGACTCGTGCATTTGCCTCGAATTAACAGCACACCTAGATTTTGTGAGACGAACTCAACGGCGTAATATGCGTCATCATCCGAGATCTAGAGAATTTCCTAGACCTACTGTGACGCCCCAATCCCGGGGGTCCGTTGACTACCCGTCAACCCGCGGAATACAAGTGGATGTCGGGTTGCAGACGCCACTTCGAGGAAAATCGAGACGAGTCTCATTTGTACGGGGAGCTCTACCCAAAATAAAACACACGCATGAAACGTCCCAAACAGGTCCAATATAATCACAATGATACAAAATATGGATAAAAAACGGCCTCTTGGCCATACTACAATATCCATAAAAACATACCAACTATATCCGATAGTTAAGAGTTCAAATGTTTACTCTTACACAGCATATATTATTAAAATACTCGAGATTCTAATACATGTAAACATCATAAAGAAACAGGCCACAATCCGGCTTTCTTCTAAAACGGCCTTTAGGACGAGGCCGTCTCGCCGCTCCTGTGCACCTTAAAATAGTATCCTCGACGAGGGTGAGCTAATGTTAAATTAGTGGAATCACCTTAAAGTGAGGTACACTGCTCCCACACAAGTGCGTGCAATGTTCCAAAATAAACATACATTCAAGCAAATGCATAATCCTAATTTTGTAATCGAAATTACGATTTTGCCCTTTTTCCAGAAATTGAAATTTCTCGGGTCTTACACCTACTGTCAATCTATAACGGTAAACTCTCGTTTCGCATTACCCGGGTTTTCACATTCTTCCTTCCTTAAAAGAATTTCGCCCTAAAATCCACACACATATACATACTATCACATGAATATGCAGCAGTCATTTAACATTTAATGACTAAAACCACGTACCCCCGTTCTCAAAGAGGAAAGGATAACTGGTACGCATCGTGTCCTCACGTTCCCATTTTGCCTCCTCGACTCCGTTCTTTGCCACAACCGCAGCCGCTTCTTCTCGCATTCTTGCGTCGTAAAACCTGATCTTGGCTATCAAAAATACGCACAGGTCCCTCCTTAAAGGTCCCATCTGCATCAACAACAAGCTCTCCCCAATCCACCATATGAGCTGGATCCGGAGTATACCTTCAGAGCATGGAGACGTGGAATACCTCGTGGACACCTGATAAACTCGGTAGTAATGCTAACCGATACACAACTGCACCCACCATCTCGAGTACCTCAAAGGCCCCAATAAACGTCGGCGATAGATTTCCTTGCTTGCCGAACCTAACCACTCCCCTCTTAGGCATCACCTTTAAGAAGACGTGATCACCTGCCTCAAACTCTAGAGGTCGTCGCCGTCTATCGGCGTAACTCTTCTACAGGCTCTAGGCCTTGAGAAGACGCTTTCGTATCAGTTCCACCTTCTCCGAGGTGTCTCTAATCAAATTCGGACCCGTGGTGGATCTCTCTCCCACCTCTATCCAACAAATCAGAGATTGACATGGCCTCCCATATAAAGCCTCATAGGGTGCCATCTGTATACTCGCTTGATAACTATTGTTGTAGGTGAATTCCACTAAGGGTAAGTGCTCCTCCCAACTACCCTTACGATCTAGGACACATTCGTAGTATGTCCTCTAAAACATATGGTCCTCAGCCGACCATTTGTCTGAGGATGAAAAGCAGTGCTCATCATCAACTATGTCCCCAAGGCCCTCTGGAAACTCTTCCAAATGTGAGCCGTAAACCTAGGATCTTTGTCGGAGCATAATGAGAAACCTCCATGTAGTTGGACTATCTCTCGTATATACGACCCTCTGGGGAATTCCTCAATGTAGAGAAGGTCATCTTGCCAGCTAGAAAATGTCGACTTAGTGAAATTAGTCACTATCACCCATACTGCATCGTGTTTCTGTATTGTTCATGGCAAGTGAGTCACAAAGTCCATCATGACATGTTCCAACTTCCATTCTGCTACCTCTAATGGTTGGAGTAGCCTCGTTGGCCTCTAGTGCTCAGCCTTTACCTGTTGGCACGTGAGACACCATCGAACAAAGTCCCTAACGTGTCTCTTCATCTCTCTCCAATAATACTTGCGACGAAGATCATGGTACATCTTCGTGCCACTTGAATCTGTGATTCGTGCCCACGATAAGGTTGAAGCGGAATCGACAAAATTTATATCTAAAAGTTCCTCCCTCTTGCTGTAGTCAAACTACTGCAGTATAGCGGTCTAGGGTCGAACACAGGGATGGGTTTTCTTCGTACAAATGATTTGAGTGAAATCAAAACTGGTGAATTAAATTTGGATTTTGGGGTTTGGTTAAAAACAGGGAAGTGGATAGTTTGCAACTGAAAATAAAATGAAGAAAAATAATAAAAAAAGAACTCCTTGAAGCAGTGGGCCACTGAGTTTAAGATCCTAGGCTAACTGAGAGGTCCTCGGGTTAATTTCCTCGCGTTATGACATGCAACCTATAGTCCATGGTATAACCGGATCTATGTTTAACCTTAGCGAGCCTCGCCGCCCCGAAACAACTCCTATTTGAGTCAACACGGGTAACATGCGATTTATGGCCTTTGCTTAAAACCTAACATTCAATATCATCCTGAGGCTCGTAAGACCATCTAAGAACAACGGTACATCTATCACTAATTATGCCAGCGTATCTGGCATGGAAGTATTAGCCCGAATCAATAACATTAAATGCTATGCAACCTAATTTGAGAAACCTAACATATAAATATCATTTTTAGAGGCTCGTAAAGACCATCTAAAGAATCACTTGAGTACCTCTCATTGAATATGCCTTTGGATCCTAAAGCATGGAAGTATTGGCCAAATTAATGACATTCAATGCTATTCAACTGCTCCGGTTTGAAACCCTAACCCCTTAACCTACCTCAGTGGCTCGTAAAGGGCAACTAATGGATATTAGTGTATCTAAAGCTAAGTATACACTAAACCCTAAAAGCTTGCCAAGTATTGGCCGAAGAAAGTAAATCAAAAAGCTAAAAACCTAGAGTTGAAGATTTGGGAACCAAAAATGACAAAACCTGCTGCATGAAAAGCGGGGAACCACCGACAACCTAGATCTCACCCCGGCTGACCTTTTACTTCCAAAGGAAGTGGTTTTAGCGCTCATCCTCCAAGTTGTCATCCACGGAGGTGTTTGGCAACCAAGAAAGGAAGAAGAGGAGAAGCTGAAAGAAAATAAGTTGCGCGAGATATTTCTTGAAAGATTAAAGTTAGGGTTACAAACTTATAAGGTGGCTTATATAGCCAACCCAAATGTGAAAAATACAAGAAAGCCTAACATTTTGGCTAAATTCAAGGACAAGGGAGTAATACACCAAAAATGAAGTGAGGTTGGCGTGGTACAAAAAGCATGACAAACGGTGGATTTTATTGTCTTTCGAAAATTTCGTAGTTAGCGAAATCACCAGAAGATAGCGAAAATGCAAAATTTTTGCTAGGCAATGGTGATTTCGCTGGCTAAGCGAAATTTCGCTAGCAGCGAGAATTTGTGTGGTAAGCGAAAACATGAGAATTTCGCTAGAGCGGTGCATTGGCTAAGCTAGCGAATTCTTGTGGTAGCGAAATGCGAAAATTTCGCTAGGAGCGATGGTACCCGTAGCCTAGCCGAAAAGTCGGTTCTCTATGACTCTTGTTCCATTGGCCCTTGTTCTATTCCTTCTCTTCCATTTTCTTCCTGCTTCATTTTTCTTCACTTTTCTTCTCTTCTTTCCTCTTAGTCTCTGATCTATGATGTTGAGTTTGACTTGAATTCTTCGTGCTTGGATCGACTCAACACTTTTGACATGAGTATCTCACAAAAACTGCAAAAATTGCCATAAAATGCGATCAGTGGAATAATAGGGACCTTAATATGTAAATTGGGTTAATTACAACAATTAGTACACAAAAAGCGCTCAAAACCTATTAAAAATAGGGTTCAAAATAACACTTTTTGGGCACTAATCCTTCTGCCTAGCCAAAAAGCAATGGAACTCCTTGAGGATCTCCTTTCTCAAATCATCCAGGCTAGGGAACATAACGTGTCCCTTATACGAAGGCTTGCCTTTATATGAATGACCCGACCCTCATCACCTATCTTGGGCCTTGCCCTATCCTGATGGACACCAACACAGCGTTCTATCCTTTGGGACTTCGATCACTCTTCGTTAGGAAGGTATAGCCACAGGCTCCCTATATCTCCCTAAGCCTGATCATTGTACTATAGCCTAAAATGTCCTATAGTCTCAAGCATCTGCCACTCCCGAGAAGCTATACTGGCCAGTACTCCCCATGACTTCCGACTGAGTGCATCAGCCACCACATTTGCCTTACCAGGATGGTAATGCAAAGTGAAGTCATAATCCTCTAGATACTACATCCATCTACGTTGCCTCATATCGAGGTCCCGCTGTGTGAAGATGTATTTCACACTTTTATGGTCTAAAAACACCTCAAATTGCTCATTGTATAGATAGTGGTGCCAAATCTTTAAGGCAAAGACTATGGCCGCTAACTCCATATCATGCGTGGGGTAATTTCGCTTGTGGTTCTTCAACTGTCTAGAACCATGAGCCACAACCCTCCCAGACTACATCAAAACACATCCCAGTCCGTCCTTCGAAACGTCACATTACACTGTGTACATCGGTCCCCTTTCTAGGACTATCAAAATAGGAGCTGAAGTCAGCCTCCTTTTCAATTCCTGGAATGCTCTCTCGCACAACTCATCCCACTCAAACTTAACCCCCTTCCAAGTCAACCTCGTCATAGGTGTAGCAAGTTGGGAGAAGTCCTCAATGAACCTCCTGTAATACCCTTCCAATCCTAAGAAACTGTGTATCTCGAAGACTGACTTCGGTCTCTCCCAACTCATAACTGCCTTGACCTTCTTGGGTCCACTGAGACACTGGCGATACTACATGTCCACAATCTCACCTCGGTGAGCGAAACTCGCACTTATTGAACTTTGCATATAGCCGTGTTCTCACGAGAGGCACGGAGAACATTCCTCAAGTGATCCTCATGCTCCTCCTCCGACTAGGAGTAGATCAAGATGTCATTAACAAAAACCACCACAAACAGATCTAGATAGGGCTGGAACACCCTATGCATGAGCTCCATAAAATACCGCCGGCGCATTCATCAACCCAAAAGGCATTACTATGAACTCGAAGTGTCCATACCGCGTCTTGAACGCTGTTTTAGGGATGTCTGCCTCCTTAACTCTCAACTGATGATAATCGGTGCGAAGGTCTATCTTGGAGTAGACTCGCGCCCCTCTCAACTGATCAAACATATCATCAATCCTTGGTAAGGGATACTGATTCTTGATCGTAACTCTGTTCAACTGTCGGTAGTCAAAACACAGTCGAAGGGTCTTATCCTTCTTTTTCTCAAACAGAACCGGAGTGCCCCAAGGTGAAGTGTTTGGTCTAATGAAACCCCTGTCAAATAATTCCTATATCTGGACCTTAAGTTCCTACAACTCAACTGGAGACATCCTATGTGGAGTCATAGAAATGGGCGACGTACCAGGGTGTAACTCAATGCAAAAGTCTACATCCTGGATTGGGAGTAATCTTGTTGGCTAGATCGAGAAAAACATCCTTGTACTAAGTAGACGCTACGAGGTAGACTCACGATGCACATCTCGCCTCATCCTCCGGGGTAAGGCTTGCTATGACCCCTCAAGCGTCTGGCCATGCAGGTCATGCGGTCGGGGTAAGGCACCATGCTTATCCCACGAAACCACAAACACAAACTTCATCCGTATTGTAGCGTGAACTCACCTCGTCGCCAATTGATGGCGAGTCGATTGTGCCGTCAACCGATCCTTCTGCCAGAGCAATAACATCAAACTCGGACATATCCATGACCCTTAGGTCCATCACGAGTAGAATCCTTGACATCTCTAACTCACAATTCTGACATATTAGTTGCACACTCACCCTTGTCCCGAGAAGAGAACTCACATACAATGGCTTTTCCAAGGTCTCAACCTCTAAGCCTAACTCTTCCACACATGATGCAACAATGAATGAATGCGATGCACCAGAGTCAAATAATATCCTTGCCCATAGGCGAGATAACAAAAACATACCCTAGATAACTGACTGATCCACAGGCTCAGTCGTTGGTGCTATGGCGTAGACACACCCCTAGGTCCACGAAATTATCCATTTGTGGCCTGACCTCTACCTGAAGACCCATGCTCGCCTCTCTACCTTTGCTTGTGAAGCCGCGGGGTTCTTGTCACGTACCCGAGCGATACATGTTCCCACGGCCTATCTTGGGAGTAAGAGGAACATACGTGTGCCGTCCTGCGTGATTAGGGCCGAGGTGTCCCGCTAGTCTGGGATCCACCTCTGCGAGGCGATCGTCTCATATGTCCAGGCTGATGGTAATGAAAACATATCATCGGCCTTGGATGGCTAGGAGCCTTGATATGGCCTTGGCTCTGATAGCCACGACCTTGTCCTTGAAACCCTTGTGAATTGGAAGCCTTCAGTTTCTTTCCTGAACTAGAAGAAGGCTAACCCTCCTTCCTCTTGCCACTAGTACTTGCGTCTCAAATACTCTGTACATCCTCTATCTCTCTCTCTATGGCCATAGCTATCCTGACCATAGAGTCCATATCCTATAGGAGGAATCCTACGATCTTGCCCCGGTTGGACAACTTTAGACCATCCTCAAACTTCCTCACCTTAGCCATGTTTGTGGCCACATAGTCATCCCCGAAACATGCTAATTCGGTGAACTTAGCTATGTATTCAAGTACAGTCATATTTCCTTGTTTCAACTTAAGGAACTCTCGAGCTTTTACATGCCTCGTAGATGCCGAGAAAAACTTGCTCATGAAGAGCTCTCGGAACTCTCCCTAAGTCATGGCCTCCTAATCTCTGGAGGTTTTCACCTAATCCCACCATACCTAGGATTCACCCTCTAACTGAAATGTCGCCAAACGGATCCGTGTCACATCAGAGGTAATCTCCATAGCCTCCAAAACTCTCTCTACCTGCCGAAACCAATGGTCAGCCACCACCAGGTCCCCTCCCCCTCTAAATGTAGGAGGATGATGATTAGTACCCAAATAATGCTATTTTGAGTCCTGTTTATTGTAGGTTTTAAGCACTTTTTTGTGTACTAATCAACTTAAACAACCCAATTGATACATTGAGGTCCCGGCTTTGCTACTGATCACATTTTGTAGCTATTTTTGTAGTTTTGCAGGCCAAATACCTCATTATCTTCAATCTGATTCAAACACGATGAACCCGAGCTGAATTCGAAGATGCATGATCGAACAAGAGGAGATTTGGAGCAAAAATGCAGAAGATAAGGAAGACACAGTGGAAATTTCGCAGGTTGCGAAATTTCGCAACACTGCTCCCCTCCATTCCTGTTGTTGACTGCTTTTTGACCCGCTTTTTGTGGTTTTGTACAAATCTACCCTTGATGTAATTTTGGTCCCTTTATACATTTTTGTAATTTCCTTGGTACTGAGCATCTATATAAGCTCAGTCAAGCTTGTAACATCAATCAACTTTCAATCCATCAATCACTCAATAAAATTGGGCGCCAAGTTTCCTCTCCTCCAACTGCTGTGTGATTTTCTCTCCCTTTCCTTCATTTTCTTGCATTTTCTCACCATCCAAACACCCCTTGATGATGACAAACCAAGGGATGTTCAACTAAAATCCCCTCATCCTTGAAGGGGAAGCCCACTAGGTGCAAGTTTTAAGGTAAACTAATTGTTCTCTTGCGTTTCATGTGAGCATTTATGGGTGTTTACGTTCCTGCTTTTCACAATAGTTAAAATCTTTAAAACATGCCCTCACCAACCTGTATTTGGCAAGCTTTTTGAGTTCAGTGGATACTTATCACTAGATCACTTGATGCAGATAGTTGTCTCTATTAGTTCTTTGTAGGGTAGGTTTAGGAGGTGTGTTCTCACCGTCAGGGAGCCTTTATGCTCATTAAATGCCATTGTTCAAGAGGAAAAATTATAGGGTTTAGGTTTTAAAGCTAAATGAAGATCCAGTTCGGGAAATGACTATAGGTCATCACCCACAGCGTCGAGGGAAAAGACCCGAGGGACTGTCGGTTAACCCAGAACCTAAGCCCGGTGGCTCCCGAGACTTGAGGAGTTAACCACAATTTTATTTCAATTTATTTTTAAGTTTTCAACCATTCACCCTGCTTGTTTTTACACAAATCCTTGAATCCAAAGAGGAAACACTATTTTGATCAGCTGCGACTCTTCTCTCCACCGAAGAAAACCCATCCCGTGTTCGAGCCTAGACCATTTATCTTTGCGATAGCTGCGCTTTCACGGTAGTAGGAACCCTAGGATAAAAATTTTGTTGATTCCAGTACACCTACTTTGCATGCGAATCAGATGATGCGCTCTAAATCTCTGGAGGTCACTCGACCCTCCTTGACCGCCAATTGCACTAGCCTATGCAATGGTGGTAAATGCAGTGCCCATCACCTCCACAAATGCCTGCTGATCAAATCCAGGCGATGGTCGGCTATTGCCCCGTGGACGACCTCTACGTCCGCGCCCTCAACTTGCCATCTACACAAGTTAAGATAGCAATTTGAGATTCTCTCTTTTCACTTATCACACATTAGTGGTGCATAAAGATCGAGCAATAAATAACCATTCCTGCGTTATCATGCTCATTTGTTTTCCGAACCCCTAAGGTTATGTTCACTAACCCTAGTGTTCTCATATATGTTCTATCAGGCATAATTCACAACACGGTACATCTCCCGTGGAACATATAAGAACATATGAAGCAATCAATACACAATGTCGGTGTCAAGTTGTGATGCTTGTACCCGAGCACCGAGCCTAGTAAAGCATACCCCGAGAAGCTACATGCCATAGCAGAGTGTTTCCTAGACCCTTGATAAGCCTTGGTGTCGCATACCTAGGCTACGTGCAAGCGCGACGCCCCAAATTCCTAGGGGTCATTTTTTTTTTTTTTTATACGCCTCAAATTTGGTATAAAACAACCTTTTTATTACAAGAGCATATGAATCCTGGTGAAACCTTACCAGAACCGTATTTATTATACAAAATGAGTTTAATTACAACTGTGTTCTTTTTAAATAAATAGAAACTAGGTTTTTCTACCCAAAATTTGTGACGCCCCAAATCCCGGGGTGTCCCGTTGACCACCGTCAACCTGCGAAAAACCTATGTCTCATAGCATGAGACCCATACATGAGTAAAAATGGCCACTTGGGCCCATATATCAATACTCACCAAAAATCTAGCCAACTATATTACCATAGTTCAAGAATTGATTACATCACTCTTAATACAACATATATTAAATCTTAGAATTTTTAATGCATGTTTACAAATAAATACCAAAGCCCGTAATAGGCTTTCTTCTCAGCGACCTGTGGCGTCGTCTTCTCGAACACTCCTGTACCTGAAATAATGATCCCTCGACAGGGTGAGCAATGCCCAGTAGTGATAATCTCCTACATGGTTACTCCCCACCTAAGTGCACATGCAATGATTCAACATAAACACATTCAAGAAAATACATGATCTGCGGTCTGTCTACATGCTCAATCCATGTCTCGAGTCCTCAGGCTCCCTCGCACAATACTGGCCCAATGCGAGAAAAACATCGTTTCAAAACAAAGGTTTTTGTTCTCGAAAACACACTCTGGGATTTCGGTAAATATATTGGACAACCCTCGGCGAATTCTTTGGATCATTTTTCCGAGCAGTCCTTCAGATTGACCTCAGAGATAAAAACTAATTGGACCACTTTCTCGAGGCGATTCTTTGGAAAATCTTCCTTGAAATTCCTTTCACAACCATTTTCAGTTTCTTTTCTTTCATGTCATGCACTCACACCTAATTTTGAGGTTGCCACGGTGCATATGAAATGCATTATCGCCATTTCAAACCACACATGTCAATATATCAATTATGTATATATATTAACGGAGATTTTTGTACTAATCACATGTTATTTTAATTCATATCAATAACATCAAAGGTGGCTCCACTTGAGCTAATCAACAATTCAACTTCGATGGCCCACACACAGTATATTTTATATAATTCAAACATCCATGTTAACACATCGAATTAGCATGCATTAACATCTCATTTCCAAAACACATTTCAAGCCATTTAATTCGACAATTACAGTTTTATTATCCTTCACACATCATTCATGCTCCTCATGTCAAGTAACAATACACAAGCAATTTCATGGACCATTTTGATTCTGTCAGACCAAACATTTGTTTTTTAATAGTCCCAAAATCGAAGCGGTGGGGCGTAAGAGTGGGCAGCCCACGCACTCACCAACATCGGTTCCTTTGTGGAGCGAAATCATAACCATTTACGGCCGACAACACCCAAACCATAATTTATTGCATAAATTATAACACATGGACCAATAACAGCCAGTAATCAGCCCCGGGACTACCTAAACGGGTGCCCAAAAATTCCAATAATTCAGTCCCAAGTTTTGGGACCGACCAAACAGCCATTCACGGCCTCAAACACTCCAAATCATTTACAAAGCTCTTAAAACCGAAAATAACCGAGTAGGAGAAGACCCCTACCTCTTGGAGTTGTTGAAACTCCCTAAAACCGGTGCTCACGCGTAGCCTTTGCTGCGTAGAACAACTTCTTGGCTCAGCCCAGCGAGTAGATGGTGTAGGAAATCCTAGAGAAAGTTGGAGCTTCTCTCTCTAGAATTTGAAAACTCCATTCACTGCATGTTTTGAGCTCCAAAATGAGAAGAGATTGTCTTTTCTCTTTTGTTTTTATTCCCCTTATGTCCTCGCATTGCCACTTGTCAAGGTATCATTGGCTCATTGGATTTCTTATCCACTTAATCCACCCACTTTTACTTTTCTACCCAATTAGGAGATGCACATGTCCATGTGGGCCCCACACTTAAGCACAAGTTGACTGATTCTACACCTGACACATGGCACACTGTGAGCCACTCAAAATGCGTTAAGTGTCCCCCACTACGCTCGTTGCCTCGAAAAACGTGCAAATTCCGTATATCTCGGAATTTGATGAAATTCGACGTGGTAGCTAGATTTCGCGAGACGATTCCAACGGTGAAGTCCGTTTTGTCATCCAAGATCTAGAAAAATTTTCGATTTTGACCAAAATTACCATTTTGTCATTTTTCAAACAATTAGATTTTCTTGGGGTTTCACAAAATTTACAGGATACAGGACAAAACCGAATCTGACCTTTTTCTCAACTAATTTCTTGGACCTGTTTTGTCTCCCGGTGTACCTCCAGTACCTGAAAATATTTTCCCACGACGGGGTGAGCAATGCCTAGTAAAGAAAATCTCCTACAAGGGCTACTCCCCACTTGAGTTCACATGCAATGCCATGTTCGCACATCCGCACACATTCAGTAAAAATATGCATATTTCTACATGAATTATCACATGCTTTGCCCCATGCCTTGAGTCCTCACCGACTCCCTCACACATGCATTTTCCATGTATGAAAACTGTTTCCAAAACAAAACATTTTTGTTTCAATTTTATTGGACATACTCCGATAATATAGTTGGACCACCCTCCGATATTTTTCATTGGACATACTCTGAAAATATTGTGGACAACCCTCCGATATATCTTTTATTGGACATACTCCAAAAATACTGGTGGACAACCCTCCGATATATCTTTTATTGGACATACTCCAAAAATACTGGTGGACAACCCTCCAATAGAAACCGCTTTATTCCAAAGCCATGTCATTCACTCGCACCTGAGTTACGCGATGTCCCCATGCACATGCAATGCTAATGCTACCGCATCGTATTTACGGCTTTCATGCATGCTTTTCTACCCACACAATATCCATGTTAATGTATTCAACATACACATACCAACATCTTATTCACAGAAACTGTATGTTATTCAAAACCAAGAAAATCAACATGCAACTTGGATTTTTTTCTAGTTTTCCATCTCAGAAAAACAACATGCATATATACCAACATTATCCTCACAAAACTGCATGTTACGACCCGAAATAATCATGCAAACTGAATTTTTTTCCAGATTTCTAGCTCAAAAAAAAAAAAAAAAAAAACAGAAAGCACACAAAATCTAGCATAATACACACATTTAGCAGGTTCAACCTGCTCCAAAACTGCAATTTCTTGAACAAAATGTACCTAGAAAAGCACTACAGTTTGTTCCAAACTGTTTTGAACTAGCCCAATGTTGGGGCTAAGCTCCATGGCCATGGAATGGCCCCTAGACAAGAGCCATCCCAGGCTAGGGAGGAAAAGACCTACCACCTTGGGAAGCGTGAGCAACCTCCTCATTTTCTTCCTTTCATTCCTTCTTTTCTTTTCTTTCCCTTCTTGCTTTCTTTCTTTCTTCTTGGATTAATTCCACCAATTCTCTACTACCAAAATTGGTTTGGCTAGTTGTAGGACACCTCATACGAAGCCACCTTCACACGTGGCAAAACCTATGCCATGTGTTCCTTACATGCTTAGTAGACATCATCGCTAACTTCATGCATGGATTAGGGCATGACCGCCTTAGTCCACTCATGTACTTAGGATTTCTTCTCCTCTAGTGCCATGGCACAAGCCACTGCTGCCAAATGTCACTGCGTCGTCCATTTGCCTCGAAATACGTGAAATTTTGATTGTCTCGGAATCCAACGAAATTTGACGACGTACCTAGATTTTGTGAGACGAACTCAACAACGTAATCCGCATGGTTATCCAAGATATAGATAAATTCTTAGACTTACCTTCAATCTGTAACAGTAAACTCTCGTTTCGCATTACTCGATTTTTCACATGTTGCGACACATAAATACTCTGTCGCGACATAGAAACTTCAGCCTTGACCAAACTCTGTCACGACCTAAAAACACCTTTTCGCGACATAAATCCTTACCCAAGACCAAGCTTGTTTCAACACTTAACCTCTTGTCATGGCCGTCTCGGTCGCAAAAAGAAAACCTCTATCGCGACATTGTCACGACAGAGAAACAAAGAACTGTTGCAACATGGAAAAACTATGTCACGACCAAGTAACTGCTTGCAGCCTGAGAACCATGTCGAGACACAGGGAACCCCTGTCGCGACACAAGACCAGAAACTCTGTCGCAACCAGGAAACCCCTGTCGCAACCTAAAGCTTGCTCAAACCTGCAATAGCCTTCTTGGCATTTCCCGCACCTCCATCTTTTCCCAAGACACCATAAATTATCATAATTACCTCAGCATAAGGAAGGCAACATAAAAATCTGGGAAAAACCTGTCAAACTGTATTAAAGAATTTAAAATGAGTTTTATTGCAACTCTTCACTTTTACATAACAGAAAACTGGATAACTATTCATAATTTTACATAATACAGAATAAGCCATAATCTGGCTTTTATTGCCATTAAGGCCTTAGATGAGTTCCATATCCTGGTGGGCCTCCAGCACCTGAAAAATATTTTCCCATGACGGGGTATGTCACACCCACCCCACAGCGAGTGTCAGAGCCACTTACGAAACCCCGGCCGTTACTTCCAACAACTAGAGAATCCTATGAAGCGAAAATTGTGTTGCTCTTGAAAACCCGTATAAAATTTTCTTTTCTAAATTTGTGATTTTATAAAATTTCGACATAACAAGCGCATCTGGGACATATCCCAAAACACACGTATGCCTCCCCAGTTTAATTTTTCAAAATATGGCAACCAACACAATCTTTCAAAGAGCCTCAGGCTCATCACATTTTCACAAAACAAACCTATGTACATACATATGCTCAACTGTACAAATTCAAAGTATTTCCTTACACAAGTTATTTAATACAACACTGATACAAAAGTCAGGAGAATCCTGCTATGCTCCGTCCGTGCACATGCGGAAAATAGTTTTTAAAACAACAAAATAATGAGCTAAACAAGCTCAGTGAGTGTATGCTTTATAAAATGTTTGCTTTTTCAGAAAATATCTCCAAACTGTAAAACTCTCTTTTTTACAGACATTTTCCCGAAAACCTTGCTGCTTTAAAGTTTAAAACTTCATAAACCTCTTGCTTGCTTGCTTTACTTTGCTTTAAAAGTTTCTAAAACTTTTTATAAACACGGGAGCCTGAGCTCAACCGCTTGCTTCAAAAGTTTATAAAAATTTTCATAAATCTTTTGCTTGCTTGCTTGCTTGCTTTACTTTGCTTTAAAAGTTTATAAAACTCTTTATAAACACGGGAGCCTGAGCTCAACCGCTTGCTTTAAAAGTTTATAAAACTTTTTATAAGAGCAGGAGCACAGGCTCAACCAGCTGCTTTCAAAATTTATAAAACTTTTCATAAATATCTTGCTTGCTTTACCTTGCCTTAAAAAGTTTATATAAAACTTTTTCATAAATCTCACCGAACTGGGCTTCAACCGCTTACTTTAAAAGTTTATAAAACTCTTTATAAACACGGGAGCCTTGGCTCAACCGTGCCAGTGTTACTTGTTTACCAGTGGTTGATTTTCAAAACTGTGTGAAAAATGTTTATAAATCAAGATCAACCACTGGAGGCCTTTCTTTCTTGTTGTCCCCTAGTAAAACACGGGAGCTTGGGCTTCAGCCGTCTTCGGTGGAAGGACACAGGTCGCGTCCACCTGGAGTGGAAGGGCCTTGGCTCGCTTCCCTTTTTAGGTAAATGGTGGAATGACCTTGGTCTACGTCACCATAATTTAGCTATTGCCGCTAACCCCATATACTCCGATCGTGCCCGCGGTCTCCTTTAAATTCCATGATGCATGAACTAAGTTTGCCGACCAGGCAAATCTAAAATGCATGAAATGATGTCCTAACACCACCGCGCACGTACGGAATACCTCTGACCGGTATGCTTGCTTAAAACTAGGGATTTTCGTTAGGCCTGTTTTATAAAATATACTTTTGTTTGCTTGCTTGCTCTTTGAAATATGGTTTTACAACTCAAAACCATTGCTTGCTTGCTTTTTAAAAGTATGGTTGAATACATCAAAACCATTACTTGTTTGCTTTTCACATATGGTTTAAATCAAAACCATTGTTTGCTTAAAAACTCATTGCCTTGTTTTTCAAATATGGTTTAAAATCAAACCATTGCTTGTTTGCTTGCTTTCTTAAATCACATTGCTTGCTTGCTTTTCAAATATGGTTTACAATCAAAACCATTGCTTGCTTGAAATATGGTTTAATACTTTAAAACCATAACATACTGTGTAAAATGATTTATAAATAATACACTAGTATTTAAAAATAGAGTTTAGAACACTCACCTTCCTTTTACAATAATTGAGCACAACTCCACAATTTCTCCCGCCTCCGCTATTACCCTACACGTTCGATGTATTAGATCACACACGTCAGCTTAACCAAGCAATTTGCACACTTGGTGCTACAATTAAAATTTTCAGAAAATATGTGGGCCTCAAATGCCATTCACAGGCATATGGCTAGATTCTAGACTCAAGGGACTTTCCATAGAGTCTAAAAACACTCGAAAACATTTCTGAAAATTATGTCAGGGCTAATCCTGGACAAAGTCCTAAAATTTCAACTCCCGAACTATTCGAAACTTGAGTCCAGGAAGTCGACCAGAAGCGCTCAAGAAAATAGTCTACAAAAATTCCTACAAATTCCTAAACTCATTTCTAAAAATTTTGGAATTTGAAATTCCTGACCTCTCCTGACTCTAAGAAAATTTCAAATAATTACATAGCCTTTAAATTTGGAAATAACACATATAGGAAATTTTCCTACCTCTTGAAGTTTGACGAAACGCTAAGATATTGGTTCCTACGCGTAGACCAACTTTGCCTTCTACTCCGACAAAAATCTACGGTCCGATTTCCGTAAATCTGAGAAAGAAATAAAGAGAAGAAAAAAAATAAAATATCTCCCTCTAAAGTCTCGTTCTACGGACCACTCTCCTGTTTGCTTTTCCTTTTATTTGATTTTTATGTTTTTTTTAATTACTATTATTGTGTGTGTGTGTGTATTATTATTATTATTATTATTATTTAGATACACATAGCTTATATTGCCTCATTCGGGTCGTTTACGTCACGAAAATTTTATTTCTTTTCGGTTCAATTATTCCTTAAATGAACTTTAACTCAAACCATTTCGACTTAAGTTTTAGATTAAGTCCTTGAAGTCCAGCGATTCTATCCGCAATTAAGTAAAATATTACATTGTCTCGAATTCAATGAAACTTTTACGGGTCTGCTAGATTCAGAGGCAATTTTAACGCGCGTTCATTTCGTCATCCGAGATCTAGAGAATTTTCTAGGCTTCCCTAAACCATTATGATAATTTATTATTATTATTATCCTTTTGAAATTCCATAATTTGTACTTTCACCCCTCCACTTTCCTTAATTGCAAAAGTGTCACAATGCTTTGAAAACTTTATAATTTCATCCTTAAAAACAACTTTCAAAAATACTACTATGGCACTCAAATAATTAAGGAAGCCCTTAGTGCACATATGCGACCCTACGGTTACACACACCGTACACCCTCTTGAGACGGGGCGTTACAGGATAAGCGATACTTGATGGGAAATTCTCCCCACATGCTATGCCATGGTTCAATCATTACAACCCCCGTGAGCAACAACATAAGCATTTCTACATGAATGCTCATGTCATTCTGCAATGTCCCAAGCCCTCTGACTCTCACATGCATATGCCATGTATAAAAAACCTTCATTTTCAAAACAAAAGATTTTGTTTTTATAATTTCAAACTCACTTGGACAGTCTCCAAAAATACAGCTTTATTCAAAAGGCATGTGTCTTTTGTGAATTACTTGAACTTTTCGAGGTCTCACGCAAGTGTTGTACACCTTCCGACGCACTAGTGGACTTCCTGCCAGCTGGATGCATATGTCTCACCAGAATACGAACTTTCGCGGGGGTGTCTATCCGCTTCTTGCTACTATTTCGACACGCAATTTCAAATCGCGTGCGACTCTGGGGCGTCGTCCTTTTGACCCACAATTTAAACACCAAACCACGGTGTTCTTTCATGCCATGCACTTACACCCGTTTCACGCGATGTCGATGCATATGCAATGCCGAATACCATTGCATGTTCTTCGTAAATACATGCATGATGAGAGCTACATCTTGACATTTGCCAGTTCATAGATAATCATATCTAAAGCATACAATTTACATCCATAATACAACCCATGTAAATACATCAATTTCAGCATATATCCACATCATTTTTCACACACTTGCTTGTCATTCAATCAAGCAACAACACACAAAATTGGATCTTCATGATTAGACCCAGAACAGTATACACAGTTTAGCATGTCAGTCCATGTCTAGCACTGACACACTACAAAATCATCATACTCCATGCACAGTATTTTTCCATTAATTTCTTTGCTTTAGAACTGGAGTTATGAGAATAGAGAGGACCCATAGGGTAGTGCATAATTCACCAACAATTTGATCACAAGCGTTCTTAAATTAGCCCCGCCGTTAGGAGCTCTGACTCATGGCCATCGAATGACCCTTAGACGAGGACTAGCCCGGTAGGAAGAGAACCCTACCTCTTGAAGTTTGGCCAGAAAACTCCCGATCTTGGTACCTACCGCGAAGCTCGTTGCGTAGATAAACTTTGCCTCTTGCTCAGAGTTTTGGCCGTCAGCTTTGTCGGAGATATAGAGTGTCGTCTGATCTCGCTCCTTCGTTCCTCTCACTTTTCCTCTCCTTTCTCTCTTTCCTTCATCCCTTCTTATCCACTACTTGATATTTCTTTTGGGGTATGACACATGTGTTCCCTTGCTGTTTTGCCTTTTGGTGACAAGTGTCATCTATGACACTAAAACCACTCCCCACTTGATCTTTTCAAGACCACACATGGTCTCACCATGTGGCATTTGCCACATGTCCCCATTTTAAGTCATGATGCCATGTGTCGTCATGCCACACATTTAATCATACCATTTACCCGTCTCACCTTGAATTACGTGAAATTTCAATGTTCGCCTCTAAATTGACTGAATTCGTTAGGGTATTCGCTCCACAAAACCGAATTTATTGGTGAGGTCCGTTCTGTCACCCGAGGTCTAGGAAATTTCTAGATTTTCCCTTGTACTATAGCGGTAAATTACCGTTTTACCCTTTTTCAGAAAAATTAAACTTTTTCCCGGGTTTTCCAAGATTAGCCCAGCCCGTTTATTGCAATTAGAAATGGGCCTAGGCTATTCATTTACTAGCTCTAGAAAAACATGTTAGTTCATTTTGTAATACTTAAAAAATTTAATTACGTGATAGGCATGTTATGCACTTTATTTGAGGCTTCGTGATACAATTCTTTGACCTTTTTCTTAACTTCATTAAGGACAAGAAACTTTTTCAAATTTACAAGCCACTTTTTAGTGCCTAATTTTTATAGCCTTTTGAAGGGTTTGACAACTATTGAATCATCATTATTAAGAATGGTACTAGTTAAAACAATTGGCCTTTAGGTCCCCGAAAAAATTAGATTGTTGCCAATATTTAAATAATTTAGTGTTCCTACATGCAAGGAAAAATTAGGATAATCTAAAACATAAATTAATAATCAGCTTGTTGGCCGATTTTAGCATCTACAAATAGAAGAAGTAGTTTAAGATCGCATGCTAAATGTTTCACAAAATTTCCCTTCAGCAACGTCTTTCTCATTCTCAGCAAAGTAATTGAGGTCTCAAAGTCCATCCCTGCACAATTTTGAACATATATCAAAAATCAATATTTTCAAATGTTTAAAACTCAAAAGCGACACAAAAATATAGAATCTTGCCACGGAAGAATTTGTAAAAATCGCCATGATATTACCCTTCCTCACTTAGAATGATTGCCGCTTGACCATTTTTGTAAACATAGTATCAAAATGGTCATATATCAACAAGGCGTATTTGGAATTGAATTGCAATGCTACATCATATGAGAAAATATAGTCTCTATCCCTAACTTCTTTTGCACGGATAGTCATCATAGGACAGATTTTGTCCATTTCAACCATATTAAAGTCCCCCATCTGAATAGGTTATTATTATTTTTAAATCCATAAATAATAAATATATTCTAGGAAACATTACTAATGTCAAAGACATAAGCATAACCATGGTTTAATATGAAAATACGAAAAAATGAACCAAGTTTATCAAAAAATTAAATTATCATTTTTTTTCATCAAAGTTAAACAGACCATGTCAAATGGATTTTTTATGGGTAAAATTAATGGATATTACAAAAGCTAAAAGAAGAAGAAACATTCTGATTTGATCCATCAAAACTCTAAGAATTTGGGATAAATGACCTCTACGATGATATGGTGATGGTAGTAGGAAAGGTCCAATACACTATAATAATTAAAAATAATATTAATTAGTTTTGACTTAGGAATTTAGAGGAAATAAGTTTTGATTTTAAAGATTTTTTTTTAAATTTTTTCTCTAAACAAAAAAAAGAGAGAATTAAGATAATAATATGGCAAAAATAGTTAACTCTAACGAGTTACACAATTAATATGCAACAAAATATAAAATATGGAAATATAGATACACAATTTATATCTAATATCAATACGCATATGGAATGAGTTAATAATAAGCATGAGCCGATATTATAAAGTGGTAAATGTGATAATAATAATGATAATAAGAATTAGAACGACTATAAATTTTCATAAGATGTTTATTAAAGAATATTAAAGAAAGTTGCAAATCATGGAAAAGGGCAATTGTTGTTAGCACAAAGTAATAATAATAATATACAAATTAAGCAAATAATAGCATGATACAAACTTATATGGTAATTGTGGTAATGACAATAAATATGACATATGAATAATGACATCAAAATCTTGAAAAAATAAGTTAATCATCAAGAAAGAATTGTGGGCTGAAAACTACATTAAAAAAATTAAAAGAAATCTAAACTTGGAAAAGACATGAAACCAATGTTTTAAAAAATTGGACCAGATGGATCAGTTGGTCGGTCGAACGATCGACCACATTTCTGGTTCAATTCACCTTGTTGGCCGGAGTCTTGCTAATGAGGCGCGTTTGAATCGACGGTTCAAGTAGTAAACCAGATGAATTTGATGGTTCATTTCAAACCAGGTGGTCCTTTGCCATCATCTAAAACAATAATTAAAATAAAAAATTATAGTTAACTAATTTTTAATTAATAATCATACTTTGCAGCCGGTATTAGCTTATTGAATAGAAGAAATAGTTTAAGATTGTATGCTAAATGTTTCATGAAATTTCCCTTCAACAACGTCTTTCTCATTCTCACCAAGGTATAGGAGGCCTCTGAGTACATCACTGCACAATTTTAAACATATACCAAAAATCAATATTTTTATATGTTTAAAACTCAAAACAAAAAAAATATGAAAGTCTTATTGCCCATCGAAGAATTTGTAAAAAATCATTTGTGAGATTACTCTTCTTCACGAACTCATTGCTTTTCAACCATTTTATAAATGTGGTGTTAAAATGTTCATATGCCAACAAGGTTGAGTTTTCCTTTCCCCCTATGTAATGCTTCATTATAATTTCAAGATGTATTGGGAATCCTATTGCGATGCTACATCATATGAGAAAATATAGTCTCTATCCCTAACTTCTCTTGCACGGATAGTCATCATAGGACCGGTCTTGTCCATCTACACCTTATTAAAGTTCCTTGTCTTCTTTTTAGATACTCAGCAATCTTGGATAAGAGTATATACATGTGACATAAAAAACCATGTTAGTTCATTTTGAAGTATTATTGCAAAACATGTTAATTCATTTAAGATGAACTTCACTCATCAAATTACAACGAAAAGTGGTAAATGTGATAATAACAATACATGGTAATAAGATAAGAGCAATTCTGCAGTATCATGTGATTTGCAAATTAGTATGACCATAAATTTGTCAGTTGTTGTTGACAAAGGTAATAACAATAATATACAAATTAGACAAATAATAACAGGATACAAATTTATATGGTAATTAATGATAATGACAATAAATATGACACAAATAATGAAACCAAATTCTTGAAAAAAAAAAATAATCTCTAAAAAAACAAGAATATGTGGGCTGAAAACTAAGGGTGAGCAAAAATAAGAAACCGAACATACTGAAAAACCAAACAAAAAAATAAGTTAACTAAACCGAGCGGTTCCGTTTTGGTTTTTGTTTTACACAAATCTTGGTTTTGATTTAGGTTTCAGTTTACAAAATATAAAAACTGTGGTTTCAGTTAACCAACCGAAAAATAAAAAATATATTTAAAATGGGTTTCGCTTATATTCGCTGCTTTTACTTTTTTCCTCAAAACCAAGCTTTTACTATTTCCTCCAAACTAAAGCATATAGGCTGTGGTTTCTTTGGATTAGTTTCTTTTTTTACTAAAGTTGTTAAAACATGTGGTTGATTAAATTGTGGATGTATTATAAATGCACATGGAATTGCAAATGAATAGTGTATTCATTTTTTCTTTGTTTTTTTTTATTGTATTTATAATAATTATTGTAATTTGAACTTTATTATAGAATTGAAAATTTATTTTTTAATTATGGTTAACCGAAAAACCGATATATGGTTAACCGAACAAATGGTTAATTGAAGATTTAGTCAACCATATTAATGCTTAGGTTTTTGGTTTATATAAATATCAAACCAAAAATTGACAATTAATTTTTATTTTGTGGCGCGGTCGATTAATCGAACCATGCCCACCCTACTGAAAACTACGTTAAAAAAAAAAAAAAGAAATTTAAACTTACAAAAGAGATGGAACCAATGTTTGAAATATCAGACCGGACCGACTACTCGAACTGATCCAGCCATTAATCGGCGCACCATGTTTCTAGTTCAGTTCACCTTGTTGAATCGTCTTGCTTGGCCAATGACTATGAACCATTTGAATTGGCTTGATTCGACACAAGCTGGATGAACCAACTCATTCATTTGAAAGCGTTATCAATTATTTTCACTTCCCCTGGGGTAGGGTGTATATGCCCCACGAGCCTTAAATGGTGTTCATTATGACCTTTACTATACCCGACTTTCTACCCGCAGTTTGCACAGGACTCGCCGGTCCCCTATAGTGATATAAACTTATTGTTGATCTTAAAGGAGACAAAAAATTACAGCGATTCCTAACGATACCGCCCTTAAGACTATTCAATCCCTCCAATGATTGTCAAAACTTGTTGCTTACTAAAAATGATAAGAAAATGATTTCTAATGTAATGTAATAATGAAAATTTAGTATTGGACTAATTCTTTGCAAGTGACCAGGTCATATGTGACGCCCCAAACCCGGGGGTCCGTTGACTACCCGTCAACCCGCGGAAACACTGTGGATGTCGGGTTACCCGACGCCACTTCAGAAAATCGGGCAGAGTCTCCTTTGTACGGGGAGCTCTACCCAAATACATCACCTGCATGAAACCTGTCCCAAGCAGTCCAATATGATTATAACATGAGTAAAACGGCCACTTGGGCCCATAAACAATACTCATCATACATACCAACTATGAATCCAACTATATCCAATAGTTACAAGAGTTCAAATATTTTACTCTTATACAACACATATATCAAAATTAGGGAATTCTAATACATGTGTAAAATCATAAAAGCCACAATCCTGCTTTCTTCACAACCTCTGTCTCTAGGATGAGCCGTCCCCTCGCACGCTCCCTGTACCTGTAAAATAATATCCCTCGACAGGGTAAGCTAATGCTCAGTAGTGGAATCACCCTAAGTGGGCTACTCTCCACCTAAGTGCAGTGCAATGTTCCAAAATAAACATACATTCAAGCAAATGCATGATCCTACTTGAATGTCTACATGACCAACTCAGATCCCGAGTCCTCACCGACTCTCTCACACTCGCCTAAGCCTTGTATGAGAATTTTAGTTTTGTTAGTTTGTGGACAACCCTCCGATGTATATATATCAATTGGGCCGCTCCGACGATTGATATATTATTTGTTTGTGGACTACCTCCGATGAATATCAATTGGGCCGCTCCGGCCGATTGATATTTTTAATTTGGACTACCCTCCAAGATAATTAATATTTTTAGACAACCCTCAGACCATTTACTCTAGACTCATCTCATGCACTCACTCCTATAGTCTAAAGATGTTCCAGTGCATATGGAGATACATGTATGCAATTCAATCTGATCCTAATTCACATGTAAATATATAAACATGCATATATTTACGAACCATTCAATTCACACAATCATGTCATGTAAATTCTCATTTCATCCATCAAAATTAGCTCACTTGGGCTAATGATCAAACAAGAGTAATTCCATTTAAATCAGTCAACCAAACACATATTTTCACAAAATTGTTTGTGATCATTTTAGAGTGATAAAACCCTCCGATCCTTTGTTCCTTTCAAAGCACAAATTATCGGTTCACTTAGTGAACCCGGGTTTCACGGCCATTTCCGGCCTCAAACAAACCAATACATGATTTATAGAACACTTCATCACACTTTTAACCCAACGATTAAAGTAACAACGTCACAATTTGTTAGTGATCTCAAATCCAAACATTCCCCGATTCCAAGGTTTTGGAAGCCCGATCAAAAGGTCGTTCAAGGCCTCAACCAACCGAAACATTAACATAGTACTTAAACGAAGAATGAAACCCAAGTAGGGAGAAACCCCTACCTCTCAGAGTTTGAGAAAACTCCCTAAATCCGGTACCCATGCGAAGCCCTCTCTGCGTAGAGTAGTTCTCCCTCTTTCAGAAGGCCGTAGACGGTTAGATGTGTGGAAACTTAGAGAGGAAGACACTCTCTCTAAAAGCAGTTTCAAACCTCCCTTTTAAGTCTCTCTCCTTTTCTACGTTTTTCCCTTTTAGCATTTGGAGAAGAGCGGTCACTATGCTTCTTTTGTCCTTTAGTGACAAACTTTTCTCTAAATGACCATTATGTCCCCTTCATTCGGTTTTGATATTGACACTATCTCGGCCCGTCCATTTCATCATTTCTCTACTCACCACTTATGACACATGAGTACGTGTTATATGTGACTTTGTCGCATCGAAAAATCGTTTTCTGACACCCGAAGCTGCGATGCCTTGAAAAAGCGTGTAAATTAAACGGTTGAATTGACGAAATTTTACGTGCTAAGCTAGATTTGAGGGCGATTCCAAGCGGTGAAATCCGTTTCGTCATCGAGATCACAGAATAAATTTCAGATTTTCATCGAAATTACAATTTTATGTCGAAATTACGATTTTGCCATTTTTCTAGAAATTGGAATTTCTTGGGTCTTACATCATACAAATATCTGAGTGGATTTTAAGTCGGGATATCATTCTCATGAAGTTGATTAGAAAAATTTAAGATTAACTACCATCACTACTAAAAGATCCTTACTATTTGAATTTTCAAATTTTAGAGATAGATTTGTCTCCTTAGAAGTAAAGGAATTAGACCAATGAAATTTCTAAAATACATGATTAGAGAGTTCAACGATTTGAAATACATGGGAGAGAAAACGGTGTTGTGACCATCACTTTGCGGAGTTCCAAATAGGAATAAAGTAATGGATATGAAACTTGGAATTGTCAGAGCAAACTAATGTAAAGAAATGGATTTCTCCTAACTCTACACATTTCACTCTCCGACACTACACTTCTATCTCACAAACCCAGTAAGATGCGAAGAGTTACTTGTAGGATTCATTCATCTTTTAAGATATGACTATTTTACCTTTTTAGTACTTCACAGCCATTTCTTAGGACTGGAAATTGTTTGCCCCCATGGACAGGATATGGCAAGCCCCCTCCAAAATAAAAGGTATCTCAGCCATCAATTAGACAAGAACTTCCTCTTCCCTTTATTAGAATCTTAGCTAACACGAGGTTGAAGTTATTCCTCTCATTTGAGGTGAAACCTCTCAGAATTAAGTTACTAAATCAGTAAGTGGATCTTATACCTCGGGCACACACTTCTATTGTCACCCAGGAGGGAGCCTTGAAAGCAGAGGTTAGATCATCAATAGTGATATCAAGGTAATCCCAAAGGTGCATTAGTTCAAATAATATTAGTGTAATTTTACCCACAAGTTACTACTCATTACTCTCAAGTAGTCTCAACTCTATGTCACTCAGAGGGATTCTTGGAAATCAGAATAATGATACAGCTCTTTCTAGGTACCAAACACTGATATTCAAAACAACTCAATGTAGGAGTAATACTAGTTAAATCACTCCAATTTTCTTACCCAAAACAACATTAACTATTACAAACAATAATCCCAACAAAAGATTCTTCCCAAAGGGAGCTTAGCCTTTCAAATCTGGATAACAAATCACAATGACTAGTTGATCAAACAAATTCATTTAGATTGCAATCAAAACTGTAGAAAAATGAATTCCAGAATAATTTCCATATTTCATTTAAGTTCAGACATAAATGAAACTCGATTTACATGAATACCAGCTCGAAATTCCAGGTCAAATCACTGCTCTAATCCTAAATGGAAACTGAATCTAGAAACAACTAAAGGAAAAAAAAAACAATAAATAATATATATATATATATATATACAATGAGACTTTATATTTCCCAAAAAGCACAAAGACTTGATGAAAGCCTTGGAAGTTAGGCACTACACTATAGGAGCTTCTATTTTTAGGCTCAGGTCTTGGGCCTTAAAAATGAGGAGAGAATCACGCACTTCAAAAAGCCCATAATTGATGCCCTAACTACTGATGTCGAGGTGATGTCGTGATGATGTCGCGACATCGGGGTTCTCGATTTAGTGGGTTACAACTGATTGTGCGACATTGAAAATATGTTGGGCAATTCTGAGTTTCCAATGATAGGTCCATGTCGTGATGATGTCGTGACATAGATATGCAGTGTTGTAGATTAATTATGATGTCGCAACATTGCCTTTCATGTGTTGCGACATTTAATTGATGTTGTGACACTTCTGTGATGTCGTGACATAGTTGACTTATGCCCTTGCTTTCGTGCATGCGCGTGATGTCACTACATTGCTGTAAGTCATCTTTTTTTGATGTGCGACATTATTTCTTCTCCTCCTTATCTAAGCCTTTGCTCTTATGTTCTTGCCTTGATGTCACGACATTGCTTGTAGTTCACTTGTTGATGTCGTGACATTGCCTTAGCAGGTATGATCTTTTCAATTGATGTCGCGACATTGCTGATCTAATGTTGCATCATTGAGTCGATTAAAGTTCATTATGATTACCTAAGGCTGATGTCGCGACATTGAATCTTGTTGTTCTAAAGTCCTACGCCCAGTAGTAAGTAGGCGATATCGCCCAGCTTATTTATTTGATATCGCGCCACATTAGGCCGGTCCACCATCCTAGTTGGTTTAATCTTATGTCGCGACATTGCTGATCCGATGTCGTGACATTGGTCTATTAACTTCTCCTCATGCTACTTTCATATGATGTCGCAACATTGTTGTGATGTCGCGACATAATTTAGCTGATATCTACACTAGATGAGGCTTGTTTTGATGTCTCAACGATGTCGTGGCGATGTTGCGACATTTAAACAATTCATTTCTTCTCACCCAGGCAGCGTAGCTATGTCACCAGATGATGTTGCGACATCAACTTGATGTCACCTCAATGTCGTAATGATGTTACAGCATTGAAGAAATCACCTTCCTTTTCAACTGATGTCGCATCTATGTCGCGACATTAGAGTAGCGTCAAGGCCTTCTTCATATAATGTCGCAACATTGGAAATTTGTTGTCGCGACATTGTCCCTTTTTCTATGCAATGCTGATTTCTCTCATACTATCTTTGAATTTTGCTTTTTTTCATTAATTTCCTACAAAACATAAATCTGGGTGAAAGCTCTATAATTTTGCATTTAAATGAACTTTTAAGCCTGAAATATACTTGAAAAATGGGCTTAAAAATAGTTGAGTTTAAGACTCATCAAACTATCAAACTAGGTTTTACCTTGTCCTCAAGCAAAAGAAAAGATTATTTGTTGTCCTCAAACAATAAATCTTTAAGGACATTTCAAAAGTAAATGATCTTTTCAAATCAGGCTTCGCATTGAGGAACTTTAGTAGTATTTCAGTTGTAACATCAATTCTAATTAAGCTTCAGTTTCAGAATCCTAAAAAAATTCAATTTAGATCATTTAATACAACATGTAATTCATAGTTAATAAATAGATATAGTTCTTGACTATGTGAGTGTGTGTTGGTCTTCCCTTTATTATTGATTTGCAGATTAGGTAGCTTTATGAGAGTTATTTTGCAGAGTGACATTCTTTTAGAGTAATTTAAGTCCTATAGGCTTGTTGGTCATATTATTCTCCACTAATGTAGACCTGCTTACACCCCTCATAATCAAATAGGTATTTTGAGCTAGTAATGTATGTGAGGTACTTAGTGAATCTTTGGACATTTAGGCTTAAGTTTATCCAAACTGCATTCATTTTCTCAACTCTTTGCCTTCACTACTCATCCTATTTTTCTGCTAAACTAGCCATTTAAGCATCCCTAAACTAAATCTGGTGCATTTTTCTGCATTTCCTCCTCTGTAGCTTATTGTTATTTTTATTTTCTTTTTCACTACTATTTTCAATTATGCTCCAGAAGCCTCTTTCTATATATATATATATATATATTTTTTTTTCAGATTTAGAGTAGTGCAATGTTTTACCCTTTTAAGCTTTCTACTACCCCTTAGCAAACTTTGGGTCGTGGCTCCCATACCCGGTTGGCATTAGGGTACTAGGTGTAGGAAACACTCCTAAGGACAATTTCTCAAGGTCGATGGGCTACAAGAGTGAACTCACTCCTTGTAACTTTCTTCTTTTTCAACTTCTCAGTTTTCTGTTTTGCACCTTCTTTAGTACAACTTTTTCTTAATTGTCTTCCTTTCTCACCCTTTATTCCCCTTTTTACTTTCAATTCAAACTTGTTTTCCCCAAACTTATTTCTTTCTCATTTCTCTGCAGCGATTTGCGGTTTGGGTAGTAAGGGTTCTTTACTATGAGGTAAGATTAAAGGAAGGGTTAAGGCTCTTTGTTTTCGGCTGTGATGATGAAATTGGCATTAGGCTCAAAATAGGCACTAGGGTATATGCATATAGCATTACAATGGTAGGCTTTTGAAAGTCTCAATTTGTCCCCAGAGATGGCCTAAATCATTTTAACGGGTGTGATGCCTAAGTTTCGCCTTGAAAATAATGCAACAAGTTCTAGGACTTTTATAGATTTCTAATAGTACGTCCATAAAGTTTTCCTAACGAAAATAATCGAGTTTTAAAATTGCCGACCAATGTGTTAGTTTTGTCATTTTATGAAGCTGTCTTGTTTAATTTGACTAGAATTAATAGCGCCAATAGCTTTGATTTCCAATTTCAGTTTTCAAGACTCTTAAAAGTTTAAGCTTATTTATCCTTGACATCACAACAGCTCATTTGCATTTGAGACTTCATCTTGTTTAAAATGTTGTATTATTGTTCCCTTTCACGAGTTCATTATGAGTTTAGCCATTCGGTTCATTTAGTATGACAATAACACCAACATTTAAAAAAATAATTCTTATAGTCATAAAAAGCAATTACAACATCCACTCATAAAATATGCAATATCATCCAACAATTTTTAACCTTTTCAGCTTTCTTACAGTTAACATTCTGAATTCTCATTTATTCAACCCAACACACACAAGCACACATTCATTATAATTCCCAAAATTGTAAAATTAAAATAAAATTAACAAATAAGAAAATTCTATGCACAAAAAAAAAAAAACTACCATTTTATTAGAAAGATGGAAGAATTACATTCTATGGTTTTACAAGATAAGAGAAAAGAATATTAAGAAGATAGAGAGTGGGGATAAAGAGAGTTATCTCTTGCTACGTGGGCTTGAGGTTCAACGAGTTCAAATTTGTAACTAGCATTTGAGGCTGTGAACTCAGGGATGGAGGGTTATAGTTTTGCAGTTGAGCCCTCTCCATTCCTTTCAAAGAGATACCACTCTTGCATTCTTATGTTTTTCTTGATGAGCTCATTTTGCCTCTGCCCAATGCTGTTCAAGGACTGCTCAAATTCACCTTGGGCTTGATACATCTTTACCATATTTTGGTTCACCAGATCAATGCTCTTTGTCCATAATTTCTCCATGTAATTCAGGATGGACTCTAGCTCTTCATCCATCTTTTGGATGGTGGCTCCCGATCTCTTTCTAGTGTTCCTTGTAAAAATACCCGAGCCCGTATACAGGCGGGTTTGCTTCATCTCCTTTTCCCTGACCTCCATTAGCTTGATCAACTCTTGATCTCTCATTAGATGATCTTACACAAAGGCTCTTTCTCTCTCTTTCAGCTCAACCCTCAATGCTTTATCTCTCTATACTAACTCTTCTCTCCATTCCTCATCCTTTGTTTGAGAACCTGCGCTGAGTTTCTTTTTCTTTATTTTTTCATAGCAATAATTTCGTCCCTCCATCTCAATTCTTCCCTGAACTGCTCATCTATTCTTTTCATATCTTCTCTCATCTCTATTAGCAAAGAGAGCAGTTTAGCTATGTTGTTCTCTTACTTTTCAGCTCTGTTCTTCCTTCTTTGTACCATGTTCTGAGAATAAATTTCTTCTTCACCCTTAGGGAAATCACTAGTTGCTCTGGGTATTCTTCAACCCCTCCGCCCCCTCCTCCCCTCTTTCTTCTATCTCATGTTCTTCTTCAACTGTAGGGGTTGTCTCCCTTGGTAGTTTTATGGTTGCCCTTTTCCTTTTTTTGGTTCTCTCTACCTTCTCACCTTGTGTTGGAGCTTTAAGGACTCTAGTAAGGGTGAGAAGGATCTCGAGCATCTATATTACATTTAGGCTGAATGATACACCCCCCTTGATGCACAGGAGTGTGATCAAGGAGGGGTGGGGGATATTCCCTGAGAAGTTGTTCTTGGGGTAGTTCAGGATGGACTGTTCTACTATCTTCCCCACATTCAGGTTGAACCCCTAGACCAGTGAATATAGTAGTATGGCACGGTCTTGTCTCACCATTGAGCCATGCTTGGAATGGGTGAGACATGCTTGTCTCACCATTCAGAGTTCATTAGTTCCAAAGTATTAGTCTACCATACCCATAAAGACTGCTCTATACCCTCAGGATTCTCCATCTCTGTGTCACACAGAGGGCCTCCTGGAAATCATTGCAAGATACAGTACTTTGTTTGGGTACACGGTACTAGTACTTGGAACAATTAAGTTCAAAAATAATACCAATAAAATAAATTCAAGAATTCTAACTAAGGCTATAACGCCCCATCCCGAGAGGGTGCACGGTACGTGTAACCGTTGGGGCACATATGTGCACCAAGTGTCATTGTAGTATTTTGGGAGTTGTTATTAAGGATGAAATTGTGAAATCATAAATTGGTTAAACCCGGAATTTTGTACTAGAATAGGGGTAAAGTTGTAATTGGTCAAAATGGGACATAAAGGACATAAGATGAGAAGATGATGGGCTATAGTAGAAATAACAAAAGTTGATTTCAAATATTAAAGTGATTGAGGACCTAAATTTAATTAAGGCAAAAATGAGAGTATAAAAGGGAGATGAGACAAACAAATGTCTTATTTGGTCTCATTTTTTGCTAGGGAAAACCGTGGAGAAGAGAAGAAGAGAGAAAAGAAGAGGAAGAAGAGGAAGAAGAAGAGGGAGAAGAGCAAAAAGGTATGTTTTTGGTATTGGAATCGGCATATTAATAAGTGGGTTTTTGGTGATATGTGATTTCTAGGGTTTCCATGGAGATTAGTTTCTCCTTTTGTAGGGTTTAGTTAGGAGACCATCCTAACCCTAGAGTTGTTGAAGTTATGTAGGTAAAACCCTAGTTGGTATAAAATAAACATGGAATCCATCATATTTCTATGGTTTTATATGGATTGGTGGACTTTAGTATGAGTTCTTGGATTCTTGGCTAGGGCTTGGTTATATGTAGTTCCAAACCATTAATACAAGTGCTTGAGGTGTGGTTTTGGGTGAATTCCGTGTTGGTTCTTGAGGTATTATGGAATAGAGAAGTTGTATGAAGGAAATTGGTACCAAAAAGGGCAAAAATCAACATTTCTGGGCAAAACCACAAGGTGGTACCGGTACCCCTTAACAGAACCCATTTTGTATCGGTACCAAGACAAGTGGTACCGGTACCCACTTACAGAATGTGTTTGAATCTAGGTACCAAACATAGTAATGCCGTGCCACAACTTCCAACAACCCGATTTTTGTAATTTATCGTTAGGCCCAAATTCATACCGCAGATTGGTAATAGGAACCTTAATAAGCTATTAAGAGAGGTTGAAGAATGAAACTCAATGAACCTTGCCGTTAAACCGCCTCGGCGATATTCATGAGGGTGTGGTATTACGCGCTAGTTACTAAAGTGGCTTGCCAGTACCTTAAGTTTTATACGATTACGCTGGCGATTAATGTTTTCGTCGTAATCTTTTGAGTGTGTAAGGTAAAAGCAAAGGTGAAGAAGTTGTGGAGTCGTGCTCAAGTTTTGTAAGCGGAAAGGTGAGTGTTCTAAACCTATTTTTCTAATACTAGTGTATTATTATAAATTGTTTTACGCTGGTATTTAATGGTTTTGATTGTAAACCATATTTTAAAGTAAGCAAGCAATGAGTTTTAGTAAGCAAGCAATGGTTTTGAATTGTTAAACCATGTTTCAAGCAAGTAAGCAAAGTATATTTTATAAAACAGGCCTAACGAAAATCCCTAGTTTAAGCAAGCATACCGCTCAGAGGTATTCCGTACGTGCGGTGGTGTTAGGACATCATTTCATGCATTTTAGATTTTCCTGGTCGGCAAACTTAGTTCATGCATCATGGCATTTAAAGGAGACCATGGCACGTACTAGAGTATATAGGGTTAGCGTGCCAACTATTATATGGTGACGTAGACCAAGGTCTTTCCACTTACCGGAAAAGGTGAAGTGAGCGAGGCCTTCCACCTAGGTGATGTGGACCCGAGGTCCTTCCAGAGCACGGTTGAAGCCCGGAGCTCGATGTTTACTAGGATCTGACAAGCAAGAAAGGCCTCCAGTAGTTGATCTTGATTTATAAGCCTTTTTCATACAGTTTTGAAATCAACCACTAGTAAGCAAGCAATACTGGCATGGTCGAAGCCCAGGCTCCCATGTTTATGAAAAGTTTTAGAAACTTTTAAAGCAAGCAAAGCAAGCAAGTCATGAAAAGTTTTATAAACTTTTAAAGCAAAGCAAAGCAAAGCAAGCAAGAAGTTATGAAAAGTTTTAGAAACTTTTAAAGCGAAAAGCAAGCAAGCAAGTCATGAAAAGTTTGCTGCTTTCAAGCAAGCAAGCAAGCAAGCCATGAAAAGTTTTAGAGACTTTTATAGCAAAGCAAGCAAGGTTTTTGGAAAATGTCTTGAAAAAGATAGTTTATAGTTTTGAGATATTTTTGAAAAAGCGAAACATTTATAAAGTATACACTCATTTGAGCTCGTTTAGCTCATTATTTTCTTGTTTAAAAACTATTTTCCGGTCTGAGGCACGCGGTATTTGGGCATATTAGGATTCTCGACTTTTGTATTAGTGTTGTATTAACAATATTTTGTAGGAAATACTTTGAATTTGTGTAGTTCGATTATATGTATGTACATAGTGTAGTTTATGAAAATGTTGAGGCGAGGCTCCTTCTTTTGAAAGAAACGTTGTTGGTTGCCATATTGGGGAGAAAGTGTAAAGTGTGTTTTCTGAGTTTGGAACATGTCCTATATGCAGCTGTTATGCTGCGAGATTTTAGCAAATCACAAGTTAGAAAGGAAAATTTTTTATACGAGTTTTCGTGGCGACCGCGGCCGCTTCCACGGGATTTTCTAGTCGTTAGAAGTAATGGTCGGGGGTTCCTGTGGGGTGGCCGGCACACCTACCGCTAGTAGGGGCGTGGGGGTGTGTCAAAGGCGTTCTTCCACTTTGTGCAGAAAAATAACAATCACCATCGACCCATTCTAGGGAATCAATCTTTCAAAAGCGGTTCCTCATCGGTGAATAATGATCAAGAAAAATTCAGTTGTAAACAAACTGAAATAAATGAACTCCGTATATTTTCTAAAATCCATTTAAAGAAGAACAATAGTGAGAGAAAAGTTTACAATGAATTCCAGCTTGAAGCTGCACATCAATTCATTACTCAAATCCATAAATTAAACATAAAACTAACTAAAAACTACGGCTCGACTAAATATACTAAAAGTAAATAAAGATAAAAATAAAGGAAAAATAAAAGAAAAATGTATACAAAGAGTGTGACTACCAAAGTCCCACAGATTTGCAAAAGGCTGCGCACGGTACCTAGATGATACGTTTTATATATCTTTAAATGATGGGCCACACTTCAAGGCACAAATTATGGAACCCAGAATTTCTGGCCCAAAATGGTCGCTTTGTCGCGACAAAGAGAATTACAATGCAACATGGTTCTTATCTTTATTAAGCCCGGCTCTCGTAAGTGGCCTACAGTTTCCTGTCGTGACATATTTTCATGCTTTTTTCTTCGATTATGTCGCGACATAGTTTTGTTGATTGTTGGTTGTTTTATGTCGCGACATGGTTGTCTTTTGTCGCGACATAAATTTCCTCCTCTAGCTCTTCAACTTTGTTGCAACAGTCTCTGCTATGATGCGACATTCTTTCTGTTGTTATCCTTAATTTCTATCGTGACAATATTTGTCTTTGTCGCAATAGAGTTTCACCCAATAGCATGGATTTATTGTCGCGACAGACTTTTTCTTTGTCATGACAGTGTTGTCTTGCCTTGTATTGCTGAGACTGAATTTTTTGTTGCAACATTGAATCCCTTATCGCGATAAACTTGCCTTGGCTCATCTCACTTCTTTTCCATTTTCTATCACAACATAAAACTTCTCTATCATACAAGAAATCTTTACTTTCGGCGGCAATTTTATTGTCGCGACGCAAGCTTCGCTGTCGTGACAAAGATTTATGCCTTCAATTCTTTGATACATCGCACCTTGAGTTCTGTGTCTGCAATATTCATTTTTGTAATTTTCGACTTTTTGTCACGACATTGTTGTCTTTGTCGACAAAATTCATCTACGACCTGATTTTCTCTCTACATAATGAGAAGTGCATTGATGCGACAAAGTCTGCTTATTTTCATTCTTCGACTCTGAATGTTGCCCATTGTGCAGCATAGTTTTCTTAATCGAGACATAAAATCTGCCTTGGTCTTGTCCTTAGTTGAAATGTCTGTCACAACATAGAGAACTTTGTCGCATGCACATTATTTCATTGTTTTGCCATTTTTTGTTACAATAGAGTTGTCTTTTATCGCGACAGAGTTCATCTGATGACTTCATTTCTTATGTCGTGATATAATTGTAAGATGTTGCGACAAGGTTCCAATGCCATTTTCTTGATCAATGTCATGATAGAGTAAGGAATGTCGCGACATTCTTTTTCATGAGTTGCTCCCACTGTGTCGCAACATAAAAATCCATTGTCGTGACAAAAATTAATTGATGATCCATCTTAAATTGTATGCAGTCTTCTGGTATTTATGGCTTGTGCTCAGCTTAATCCTTGGTACGATATACTTCTACTAGTTATATTGGAATTCTTTCACGACATTCTGATACTATGTCGCGACATAGTTTGTTGCCTTGGCCAATTTTTCTGCTTTTCTTGCTGGAATTCTCTCTTTTTCATATAAAACCTACAAAATAAAAAGTTGGTGAATTTTCTATAATTCAGCATTAAAATGTATCCTAACTGCTAAAAATATGCCAGAAAAATGGATTAAAAATAGATGAGTTTAGGGCTCATCACATATCACTTTGGCATCACACATGATCTTAAATTCTTTGTTGAATATGGTGTGGCCATGATATGAGCTCCACGATCGATCTACCTTTAATTTCTTCTAGCATACACTTACACTTTTCATCAAATTCAGATTTTGTTTATTTTCTAGCAATCTGCCGCAATTGGCCTTGATAATTTTAGAAAGGCTTTTATGAATCTTCTATAGAATCAGCATGTCCCGAAAATTTCTAATTCCGCCGCTCAGTATTATGGAATTGGTAGTGAGTTGAATGACATAAACCTTAGCTTAGTCAATTTCCAACCTAACTATAGAAATTTTGTGTTCCAATACATTTCCTTCTGTTACCATGGAATGACATTTTTCCCAATTCAGAGCTAAATTCTTGTCTTAGCACCTCTGTAGTACAGTCTCTAGATTTTTTAGGCGATGCTCAAAACTGGATCCATACACTGAGAAGTGATCCATAAAAATTTCCATAGCCTCTTCCACCAAATAAGAGAATATGGACATCATACACCTTTGGAAGGTGGCAGGAGCATTACATAACCCAAATGGCATCCTTCTAAAAGCAAAGGTGTCATACGGACATGTAAAAGTAGTTTCTCTTGGTCCTCAAGGGCTATAAAAATTTGATTAAAACTTGAATACCCATTAAGAAAACATAAATAGGGGTGTCCTGCTAACCTGTCCAGCATTTGGTCAATGAAAGGTAGAGGATAATGATTCTTTCTTGTAGCATTATTAAACTTTCTATAGTCTATACACACCCTCCATACTGTCACAATTCTTGTTGGAATTAATTCATTCTTCTCATTTCTAATGATAGTGAATCCACCCTTCTTGGGAACCACATGAACTAGGCTCACCTAAGGGCTATTTGATATTGCATAAATGAAACCAGCATTCAACCATTTCAGTACTTCTTTTTTGACAACTTCTTTCATAACTGGATTCAGCCTCCTCTGATGTTCTATTGAAGTCTTCGTATTTTCCTCCAAGATGATTTTATGCATACATACGGAAGGACTGATTCCTTTTAAATCATCTATAGACTGAGCAATGGTTCCCTTATACTTCATGAGAATTTCCAGTAGTTTCTGTTCCTTGTGCTCTGTCAAGTCAGTTGATATAATTACTGGTTTAGATTTTCCAGCTTCAATAAAGGCATACTTCAAATGTTCAGACAATTCTTTTAGAATTAGACCCTCTGAGCTTGTGTTTACTTCTGAAACCTTCCCTTCATAACTAGATTTTTCTGCACTGCTTTCATTAAGACTGAGTACTGCCTCTTTTAATTCAAAATTGGAGTTTAGAAATTCAACCTCAAGATACTTGAAATTCGTCTCATTTTCATTCATTGAACTTTGAATCTTACAATCATTTATCAGTTCAAAACTGATGGAAACTTTTGTTTCTACAATCTTACAATCAGTATTATCAAATTTTGACTGTTTCAAACTCTGATTGAGATTGAAGTGCACTGCCTCATCTCCAACCCTTAGAGTAAGCTTTCCTTTCTTCACATCTATCAAAGCTGCTCCTGTAGCAAGGAAAGTCCTTCCTAGCAGCAGTGGGACTTTTTTGTCTTCTTCAATATCTATAACAAAAAAGTCTACTGGAAAAATGAGCTTTCCCACTTTGATAAGCACATCCTTAAGAATACCCTCAAGTTTAGCTAAGGTTTTGTCTACCATACGCGGTCATGCTGTGGGAGTAAGCTCCCCCAAACTTAGTCTTTTTACTACAAGTAAGGGCATCAAGTTGATGTTGGCTCCATAATCACACAGTGCTTTTCCCATTTCAGAATTCCCTATGGTGCAAGGAATAGTGAAGCTGCCTAGATCTTGCATTTTCACTGGTAAATTCCTCTGAATAACTGCACTGCAGGTTGCTGTCAGGCTCACTACTCCTTCTTTGGCAATTTTCCTTTTTTTGCTCAGTATATTCTTCATGAATTTAGCATAGTGAGTCATTTGAGTCAGTGCCTCTGAAAAAGGGATATTAATCTCTGTTTTCTTGAACATGTTCAAGAATTTAGAGAATTGCTCTTCTAGATTATCTTTATGTAGCCTCTGAGGGAATGGGACCGGAGGCTTGTAAGCTTGAACCTTTTCTTTTTTTCTTAGATCACCCTCTTCAACTGGTTGCTTTTGCTGCACCTTTACTGTTCTCTCTTCTTGATAACTTCATTATCTTTGCTTTATTTTTCTCAAACTTACGTATGTTTTTCTTCCTCAGTCTTCTTCTTTTCATTTTCTCTTTCTTTCAGTTCTCTGCCACTCCTTAGAGTCACTTCCATATAGTCTTTAGGATTCTTCTTAGTATCACTTCGGAAGGCATCCTTTGATTGGTTCTGGCTAGGGCCAGCTACCCTACTTGTGTTTCCAGATTTCTCAGATAGGCATTTGTGTTGGCCTGAAACACAGTTGTGTTTTCCTGGAATGCTGCTAGCTCATCAAACTTTTGTTCATGTATATTTAGCAGTCTTTTGTTTTCTCCCATAAAGCTTAACATCTGTTCTTCAAAAGACTAGGACCTTCTCTAGCCCTGATTCTTAGCCTTTTGGCTATTCTACTGCTGCTGTCCTTAGAAACCATGTTGACCATGATGTTCGCGTCAATTCTACGAGTCTTTATGCGTGTTGTCTTCTTCGGAGTCCATATGAGAAATTCTCATGGTTTTTCTCAAGGTGGTGTGTATGTAGTGAGTTGGAAGATTTGTGTTGGGCTTAAAGTTGCCTTTAACTCCTATTACCATTGATAAATTGAACTTCCTCCCTACGATAAGGACCATGCGAAGCGAAGTCAAAGTCATTAGAAAACTCTTTGTTGGAACTTCCCTTTGTTCCAGCAAGATGGGCGAGGCGGTTACTTCTTTCATGCATGTAAACTTTGTTCATCAGTGCATCCAGTTTTGCCTCTATAGCTGACATTTTGTTCAGCTCTATCACACCACTTCCTCTCAGCCTGCTACTACTCCTTGAAGTCTCAGATGGAGCTCTGTAGTTTCTCTTTTCTATATCGCCCATTATTGGTTTGCCCACTTTGTCCTTTTCTCTTGAATGCTCCTGACGAGTACGCATCTATAGTCCTTTGGATGTGTAGTTCATGGCATGGTAGAAAATGTCCATCTATGTGATCTAATCAATCTCATGCATTGGAAATCTCTTAAACAGCTTCTTATACCTTTCCCAAGCATTATAGAGACTTTCATCTTCACCTTGCTTTAATATAATGATCTCCCCCCTCCTCTTTAAAGTGAGAGCAGGAGGAAAAAATCTACCCATGAATGCTTCAACCGGCTCATCCCAAGTGTTAACTGATCCATTGGAGAATGATTCAAATCAACTTTCTGTTGTATTCCTTAAAGAAAGGACCGGTGCAATTGTACATCGGGTCTCACCCGTTTCAACTTCACAATGTTAGCCATTCTAAGAAATATACCCATGTGCTCATTAGGGTCTTCACTAAGATGACCAGTAAACTGATTCTTCCGGACCATGGTGATTAGTGCAGGCTTAAGCTCAAAATTATTTGCTTCAATTGTAGGCTGCCCGACTGCAGAATAATCATCTCTAATAACAGGTTTCCAAAAATCTTCCATAGTTCTTTGCCTTGAGGCTGTGCTTCCTCGGTTGGAATGTCTTTGTTGTATCTCCCTCTGCTCAACCTGACAACAGCTGTTAGTCACGACTTTCTTTGGTTTCTTAGGTGTTCCAACCGTACGGGTTGATCTAATGGTACCAATTATAGTTCGGGTTTTCTATGCATGTGAGGACTTCTGAAGTAGGCGAGATCAAATAAGATCAGTAGATACAGAAATATATTATAATGTGTTTTCATTAAAGATCAGTAGCTGATTTAGCTACTACAGTTAAAACTATTTTTGAAAATTTTTTATAATAGTAAAAGGAAAAATATCCAAACTAGCAATTTTCTCTTTGGTAAGAATATTAATCTTTAAATTCTATTTTCATTTCAATCCCCGGCAACAACACCAAAAAACTTGTTCATTGTGACCTTTACTATATACCAACTTTCTGCCAATGTTGCCTAGGACTCTTTAGTCCCCTACAATGGTGCTATAAACTTGATATTGATTTATTCTTAATGCAGACCAGAAGAATTGCAGCTAGATTTGACATAACCACGAGGCTGTTCTAACGACGGGAATGTCAAAATCTTGTTGCTTACTAAGAAAGAATTATTTCTAAGGTGATGTAATAATGAAAATTTAGTATATTGGTCCAATTCTGCAAGTGCCGCAGTCATACAGTAATAATTGATTTTAAGTCCATATATCATTCCCATGAGGGTTGATTAGAAAATTTTATAAGATTAGCTACCCTCGCTACTAAAGATCCTTACTACTTGAATTTTAGAATTTTCATAGTAGATTTATCTCCTTAAGTAAAAGGAGTCAAATAATAATAGCGTTTCTAAAATACATGATTAGAAAGTTCGTTGGAATTTGAAATATATGGGAAGAAAGCAGTGTTGTGACCACTTTTCTTTGAGTTCCAAATAAGATAAAGTAATGGATATGAAACTTGGGAATGAATTGTCCAGACAGACTAATGTAGAAATGGATTTCTCTAACTCCTACACATTTCACTCTCCAGCTTACTACACTTCTATCTCTATACAATGGGTCTAAAGAGCTACTTGTAGGATTCATTCCTCTTTTAAGATCTTACTATTTTTCCTTCTCAATACTTCACAATCATTTCTTAGGACTGGAAATTTCTTGCCCCCATGGACAGGATATAGCAAACCCTTTCCAAAATAAAAGGTATCTCAACCATCAATTAGACAAGAACTTCCTCTTCCCTTGATTAGAATCTCAGCTAACTCAGGGTTAAAGTTATTCCTCTCATTTGAGGTGAAACCTCTCAGAATTAAGTTTCTAGATCAGTAATTGGATCTTATACCTCGAGCACACTCTCCTGTTGTCACCCAAGAAGGAGCCTTGAAAACAGAGGTTAGATCATCACTAGTGATATATCAAGGTAATTCCAAAAAATGCATTAAAGTTCAAAATAATATTAGTAATTTTACCCATAGGATTCTTTGCTCATTACTCTCGAGGTAGTCTCATTCATTATCACTCCGAAGGGATTCTTGGAAATAAGAACAATGATACAACTCTTCTGGGTACCAAACACCAATACCAGACAACTCAATGTGAAATCACTCCCAATTTTCTTACCTAAATCGCATTAACTACAAACGGTAATCGACAAAGATTCTTCCCAAAGGAAGCTTAGCCTTTCAAATCTAGATCACAAATCACAATGACTAGTTGATCAAACAAATTCATTTAGATTTCCAATCAAAGCGAAGAAAAAATGGTCTGAGAATAAATTCAGTTTCATTTAAGTTAAGACATAAATGTAACTCGATTTACCATGAATAACAATTCTAGTTTAGATCCAGCATACAATCTTAGCGAAAACTGAATCTAGAAACAACTAAAGGAAAATAAAAATAAAAATAAAATATATACAATGAGTCTTAACTCTGTGTCACTCGGAGGGATTCCTGGAAATCAGAACAATGATACAACTCTTTTTGGGTACCAAACACTGATATTCAGAACAACTCAATGTAGGAGTAATACCAGTTAAATCACTCCAATTTTCTTACCTAAAACAACATTAACTATTATAAACAGTAATCCCAACAAAAGATTCTTCCTAAAGGAAGCTTAGCCTTTCAAATATGGATCACAAATCACAATGATTAGTTGATCAAACAAATTCATTTAGATTGCAATCAAAACTGAAGAAAAATGAATTTCAAAATAATTTCTAGATTTCATTTAAGTTAAGACATAAATGAAACTTGATTTACATGAATACCAGCTCGGAATTCCAGTTCAAATCACTGCTCTAATCCTAAATGAAAACTGAATCTAGAAGCAACTAAAGGAAAATAAAAATAAAAATAAAATATATACAATGAGACTTCAGATTTCCCAAAGACTTGATGAAAGCCCTGGAAGCTGCGCACTACTCCATAGGAACTTCTATTTATAGGCTCAGGTCTTGGGCCCTAAAAACGAGGCAAGAATCACCCACTTTGAAAAGCCCAGAATTGCTGCCCTAGTTGCTAATATTAGGGTGATGTTGTGATGATGTCGCGACATCGGGGTTGTCAAAGTCGTGGGTTGCAGCTGATGTCACGACATAGAAAATCTATTGGGCAACTCTCAATTTCCAATGATAAGTCCATGTCGTGATGATGTCACGACATAGAGATGCAATGTTGTAGATTAATTCCGATGTCATGACATTACCTTTTTTTATTGTGACATTTAGTCAATGCTGCGACACTGTTGTGATGTCGTGACATAGCTGACTGATGCCCTTGATCGTACATACTTGCCCTGATGTCTCGACATTGTTGTAAGTCATCTTTTGATGTCGCGACATTATTCTTCCGCTCTTCCTTGTCTAAGCCATTTTTTATGTCGCGACATTGCATACTACTGCCTTTGCTCTTATGTTCTTGCTCTGATGTCGCGAAATTGCTTATAGTTCACTTGTTGATGTCGCAACATTGCTGATCTAATGTTGCAACATTTGTCAGTTAAGTTCATTGTGATTACCTAAAGCGTCTTCAGCGACTTCTTGTTGTAATGTCAGCGACATTGAATCTTATTGTTACGAACTCACTACGATGTAAGTAGCTGATATCGCGACATTTATTCGATGTCGCCACATTGAAAGCGATTCAACCATCAGGAGTTGCTTGATCTTATGTCGCGACATTCTTTGATCGATGTCAGCGACATTGGTGTTAACTTCTCCTCAAGCTATTTTCATATGATGTCGCGACAATGATGTGATGTCGCGACAACATTTAGCTGATATTTGCACTGGATGAGGCTTGTTTTGATGTCTCAATGATGTTATGGCGATGTTGTGACATTTAAACAATTTAGTTCTTCTCACTGCAGTCAATGTTATAGCTATGTTTGGATGATAATAAGTGACATATGCTGATGTCACCTCAATGTCATAATGATGTCGCAACATTGGCAAATCTTTGCCTTCCCTTCTTCAGCTGATGTCGCAGCTATGTCGCAACATTGGAGTAGCCTCAAGACCTTCTTCATATAACGTGACATTGGAAATTTGTTGTCGCGACATTGGCCCTTTTTCTATGCAATGCTGATTTCTGCTCCTTTTATGCTAAATTCTGCTTCTTTTCATTAATTTCTGCAAAAACATAAATGCAGGTGAAAATACATAATTTTCCATTTAAATGAAGTTTTAAGCTTGAAATATACTTGAAAAATGGGCTTAAAAACATATGAGTTTAATATTCATCAGCTGGCTTCGCCAATGCATGGAGTCCTAATGACTAGTGCAATGACTAGTTCATTAATGCAATTGGTCAATCGGTTGCTCGACCAGTCGACTTGGTTATGAGATAAAAAACTACCCAAGGCTTTCCCTATAAATTGATGGTTCGAGATCATTTATTACTTTGAGATTTATTATATTAAAGCTAGCTCTCAACTACCATTTATCTTACTCATTAATTCTTATAGACAATAAAAAGGTGAGCATTTCCATGTAATTCAATAGGGTTCTTTACACTACGTAATATAACTTAGGTTAATTTAATTAAATAAAATAAAGGCACAAAAAAAACTTTAAAGAACACACACATACATCAACACATCATCAAATAAAATTTTACACAATGCACACATTTTACACATCCGTGTCATCAAACATAATTTATACCATTCACACAATTTACACATGTCAAAACATCATCAACATAATTCACACAAATGAAATACAATGAGATGCAAATGAGTATGATCCACAATCATGGAATGTACTGTTGTTTCGGGCTTTCACGGAATGATATGCCTCCATACCCCCCATTCCCTATTCGGAGTCTTCTAGGGGTAACATTTAGATACAATTAATTAGGATACATAGACAATCAATTAGGAAAGACAAATATAAATTCTTTTAATGTAAGACCCGAGAAATTTCCAATTTCTGGAAAAATGGCAAAATCATCATTTCGGTCAAAAATCTGAAATTTATTCTCTAGATCTCGGATGTGAAAGCAGTTTCACCATTGGAATCATCTAAGTAATTCTTCACAACATCGAATTTCGTCGAATTAGACAGTCGGGAGTGCACACATTTTCGAGGCGCAAGTATCGGTGCGATAAAAGCGATATTTGTATTGACCAAAGTCATATATAACATGTACACATGTGACATAAGTTGCATGAGTAGAGAAATGATGGAAATGGATGGTCGAGATCGCGCCATGTGTCGAAAATCCAAAAAGGGGACATCGATGGCAGTTTGGGATTTCTTAATGAATAAGACAAAATTATGCATAGTGTTGTCTCCTTCAAATTGAGACCAAAACGTGGGGAAGAACGGGAAACGGGCAGAAGGCTAGAGGAGAGACAGTGAGGTGCAGAAATTGTGTTTTAGTGAGAGAGAGAGAGAGACTTCTCTCTAGATTTCTGGGCGATCCGACAGACGGAATTCTTCGGAGCAAGAGGGAAAGTTGTTCTACGCGGAGAGGGCAACGCGTAGGTACCAGTTTCTTGGAGTTTTGACAAACTCCGTGAGGTAGGGGTTTTATCCTTCTTGGTTTTACACTTTGTTTAAGTGTTTTATGATGTTTCGGTCGGTTTGAGGCCTTGAACAGCCGTTTGATTGGTCCCAAATCTTTGAACCAAATTGTTAGAAAATTTTGAAACCCATTGGTGCAATCCATGACTGACCACGAGCTGTTTGGGTTGTTGATCGTAAAATTTGTGAAACAAATTGGATTGTGATATTGTAATGGCTATACAATTCGGGTTCCACCAAGGTGAAACCCGATATTAGTATTTGGACGTGTCTGATAACATTTATTTGTTGCGTGTGAATAGTGTTCATGAAATAAATTTTGTGAAAAAATGTGTTTGGTTGAGTAATTCAAATCGAATTGCTCGTGGTTGTTAATTAGCCCACGTGAGCTAATTTTTGGTGTAATGGATTGTGAAATTGCATAACATGTTTATGTGATTAAATTATGTAAATGTATATCATGTTATATATATTTGCATGTGTTATATAAATTGTATTGGAATTAGCATCATGCATTCCATATGCACTGGGGCACCCTAGAGCAATAGGAGTGAGTGCATGAGATGGTTTGTTGAGAGAGAATTGTTTGGAGGGTTGACTATTAGCAGTAAGTGCTCGAGGTGTGTCCATTCTGATATCGAGGGGTAGTCCATATAAAATATCGGTCGTGGTCGGCCCCGATTGATGATACATCGGAGGTTGTCCACTAAATAGATGTCGAATTGAGTCCACTACTTATATCGGAGGGTTGTCCATAATTAAAAACAAATACCTTTGTTTTGAAAATAATGTTTCTTATACATGGCTTAGGCAAGTGTGAGGGAGTCAGTGAGGACTCGGGATACGGGTTGGTAATTTAGACATTCAAGTAGGATCACGTATTTGCTTGAATGTGTGTTTATATAGGAGCATTGCATATGCACTTAGGTGGAGAGTAACTGACTAGGGTGATTCCACTGCAAAACATGCTTCCTACATCAGAGGAATCTCTCATTGAAAGTACAAGGAGGCGCGAGGAATGTGGCTCGTCTAGAAAGACATTACAGAAAGCTTGGGGTTCGCTTTTGTATTCAGTTGGATACATGTGATAGAATGTTTTAATCTTTTTTAATATATGTTGTATAAGAGTGAATTATCAACTCTTGAACCATGATATATATATTTGGTTGGGATATGATTATTGTGAGTATTGATGCAGGGGTCCAAGAGGCCATTTTTCACTCATTTTAATTGTAGATGGACCTTGTGTGGCCATATTGAACTGTTTGGGACAGGTTTTGTATTTGGGTAGAGCTCTTTACATGCAAGGAAGACCTGCCATTCGTGAGTGTCGGGTTACCGGCTGATCTAAGTATTCCACCGGGTTGTGGGTTGTCAGCGGACACCCGGGACTGGGCGTCATTGTATCGAGCTTAGGTATGCAGTGCCTAGGGAGCTCAGAGTTTGAGTATCCATCACCACTTGGTGTGGTTCGATCTTAGGGAGTTAGGTATGTAGGTACCTAGAAAATCAAAAGGATAAATATTAGAACAACGCATGCATGTGTTTGTGTGTGATTATTAATGGTTGATGGTGTTATTCTTGAAGGATATGCATAACATGAAGTATTATGTGTTGTGATTGGTTTGTGTGCTTAGTAGGTAGCACATAGAAGTGTTAGAAAAAAATTTTTTAGGAGTTTTTGTTGAGTGACCAAAAGACATATACAAATTTATGACACTATTACCAAAGGACTATTGTCTAATCCCCGGCAACGGCGCCAAAAACTTGTTAAGTGACCAAAAGACATATACAAATTTATGACACTATTACCAAAGGACTATTATCTAATCCCTGGCAACGGCGCCAAAAACTTGTTAAGTGACCAAATGATTGTATATGTGAAAATATGGTCAAGGGAGTGAATGTGGTAAATACTCAAAAGCGATTTGAAACAAAAAAGTAAGTATACTTTCAAAACTGAAATGAAAGTATTACCAACACTCGGCCCACTTTCCTTACCGCGGGTCATACAAGTAATAAAGTGGACTCTAGGAGTCGGATATCGTACCCACGGATTGGAGGTTCTCTCTAATTGGAATTTGATCCACCCGTTATAGGGCTCTCGCTATTTAGCGACCAAGTAGGATGTGGAATAAATCAATTTAATTGAAACAAAAACTGATTTAAAACTAATCTTAAAATCAACCAAATAAGCAACTACTTAATTCTAAAGGTATGAAGAGTCACTAGGGATGGGGATAATTATTTACAAAAGCCGATTTGCATTTCCTTGAAAGTGCAACATTTGTGGGATTGAATCTTGAATTTGTCCCGAGAGCAATGTAGTATAGCTCGGTTCTCCATACACCATACATTTCACTATCTAACACACCATATTCCTTTTCAGGACAAATGGGTCTAAATAGCTACTTGTAAAATTTTGGCCTCTTTAGATTTGATTGTTTTTCTTTTCAATACTTCACAACCATTTCTTGGTGAAGAATTAAGCACCGTCAAACCCGAGGATAATGCAAGCCTTCTCGATATGGTGGTACATCTCGCCTTCAAATCTAATAAAATTTTCTATCTCCTTGATTAGATCTTTGCTAACATGGGATCAAGATCCTTTTATCAGACTAAGGAGAAACCTCTGATCAACTAAATTGATACATCATCTAATTAATCCTCACACCATGAGCAAATTAGTGATCTATCAAAGTAATTTTTCAGAGTTCATTAGTTCAGATATACAGTCTAACATACCTAAGTTACCGCTCTTTTACTCTCGGGAATCTCCATCTACCCTTGTCCTTTCAGAGGGCCTCTGGAAATCGAACAAAGATCTGACTCTTTTTGGGTAAGCTACTAATATTCCGAACAATTCATTATATGAGCAGTACCAATTATATAAGTCGATTATTCAAACCCACAAAATATTTGAAAAAGCGCAAATCTGAATGTTCAACAATTAAACCCCAACCACTAGGGTGTTTAATGTTCCATTCTTCCAGATTCCAATCATCCCCTAATCAAACAAAAAGTAGAAAATGAAGAAAGAAATCCAAGAGAAAGAAGAGAAAAATCCATATTTTAGCCCCGATCTTCTCCTCAACAGTAAAGAAATTGAATATCTGAGTACAGCA